>AWOL01S0014074.1:5941-54660 GCA_000715115.1 Nicotiana otophora
GGCATAAAGAGAAGTTCATACTCCCAAATTTATATACATTATCCTAGTCTCATAAATTACAGTATTCTCCTTATCGGGACTTCATATTTAATTGAGTATTGTCTTCCTCTAGTCAAGAGAGCAAAGAGCATATATATACAATATTACAGTATTTTCATTACCATCGAGCTATAATCGATGGGCAGGCCTCTATTGGGCAACCTCTGATCAGATGGTAAGTTACATACCGAGCCTACTATGTCCGAGCGCCTATGAGTGAACCCAACATGGCCGAGATACAGAGCCTAGTATGGCCGAGCGCCTATAAGCGAGCCTACTACGGCAGGGCAGTTATATATGCCGAGCCTTATAAGGTCGGATAGCTATTTTACTTACTATATTGAGAGAGTTGAGTCACTATCAGTAGGTAAGCATATCTTGAGATTATCTTTTACTCCCCCCTACTTTCAGTTATTATATTATTAGTTCAGTTTCAGCTTTCAGTTATTCTGTTGCCTTACATACTCGGTACATTATTTCGTACTGACATCCCTTTTGCCGGGGATGCTGTATTTCATGTGTGCCGATTCAGATAGACAGGCGAGTAGACCTCCTCAGTAGGTGTTGCCCGAGTTCAGCTTGATCGGTAAGCTCCACCTCCTTCGGAATTGTCGGGTCTGGATTTTTATGTATATCTTGTGTATATATGTATATATGTTATGAGTAGGTCGGGGCCCTATTCCTATCACAATACATCCATCAGCATAGGCTTGTAGACATATCATATCAGCTAGTGCTGTATGTTGGGCTTGTAAGCCTTGTATGTATATTTTGTTGGGTTGCCAGCTGTAGTAGTTATGACGGCCTTGTCGGCCCAGATTTATATTGATGTTTAGTCAGCGTTTACAAATATTCCTATAATGTGGCCCATGGCTAAAGTATGACATTATATGTTCAGAGTCCGTTAGTCGCAAGTTGGTACGCAAGGATAGGTGAGGCACCGGGTGCAAGTCTCGTGGTATCAGAGCAGTTCTGTCTTAGGGAGTCTACAAGCCGTGTCTAGTAGAGTCTTGTTTATGGGTGTGTTGTGCACCGCACTTATAAGCAGGAGGCTACAACATTTAGGACTGTCACTCTTTCTTCTTACTTTAGATCGTGTGGTAGAGCTTAGTTGTAAGAACTCAATTTCCTAAACTCTATCTTATTCATAATGCGACGATACCTATATCTAGAAAGGCAGTTGGTAAGGGATTGAATGTGGCTGTGGAAGAGTTGAGTCAGAGGAACTCGATTTTGCATCATGCTTATGATGAGTAAATATAAGGTCTTCAGCAGATCAGATGTGTACTAATACATAAGCTTCTTTATAAGAAGCCTTAAGGCAAGATATCTATCCACCCATATGGTGAAAATCAATGAGAGAATCAGAAGGTACAAGTTGCAACAAGTAAAAGAAGTAAGATGAAGAAGGGCACGAGGCGCCCAATTAATGAAGATTATCAGTATTACATTCAGGCAAAGAAATATAAGCATTTTGTGTTATCTTCAACTGTAACAGAGGTATGTACAAATGGCCACACCCATCTTAGTTATGCCCTATAACAAAAATAGTTAAGAGAAGGACGGATATCAAGATCCGGTTGGGGTTAGAGTAACCCAAAATAGTGGATGGATTGTTTGCATTAGTTAACATTTCCAAAGGACATTGCAAATGTGCTAATAGATCTCCCTGTGAGACACCCGATGGTGCGCTCTAGAATAGTACAGCTAGATATGAGTACTACAAAGATAGGCATTGGAAGCCTTGAAAGGATAAATATCACCTTAGTATGGCTCTCGTCCCTTGTAGATAAAGAATGTTAGGCAACCCGAAGAGCTAGTAGATGGAGCAAGGGGAGCTAAAAGCAAAAGAATGTCCTGTTCAAGTTTTTAGAATAAAGTGATAGACATAAATGTTAGCGAAAAATAAGAAGAGAGTTAATGAAGCATTATGAGTAAGATGCGATACATGGATGATGATAGTAGATTAAAACAAAGATGATACTATTACAGAGTCTATAGTCAAGTGAAGGAAAAGATGAGAGGTGACAGGCCTTGAGACAACAAAAGAATACGGATAGTAGATTAAAAAAAGATGATAGTATTACAGAGTCTATAGTCAAGTGAAGGAAAAGATGAGAGGTGACAGGCCTTGAGACAACAAAAGAATACGGGCCATAAAGTCATATCCTCATTTCGAGAAATAAGTTCGTGACTCCAACGCAACTACCAGAAGGAAAAGTTAGACCCAGAGTACCAGAAATCAGTATGGGCTAGTGAATAAGATAAACTAAACATGAATTAGGGACTAAGTTAGTTGATAATGGTCGACATCATGAGAATTTCAGATTTCATTCCGGCGATAACAGAATGAGAACAGAAGAAGATTTACGAGAAATTCAGAGAATGGTCATTCAGGAAGATGCTCCCTAAAGCAAGCAATGTGAGCAAAGTTCAGCTTAAGGGATTGTATGTGCCAGTTATACTAAGTGTCACCCTCGCGAGTAAGGAAATTTATTATCCTTGGCACAGAAGGATTACCGTGCGACGAATAAGGGACATCGATAATGTGAAAAGATGCCAAAGCTGAAGAGGTAAAGCATCTATACGTAGATCATCGTAGCACTAAATCATAGTACTCCCCCCAAAGGGAGGGATATGGAGTAATGTTGCATTAAGTGGGATGAGATTGCACTTATTCAAATCCTACAAATATATTATGATTCCAGAACATTATAAAAATACGACGTTAAGTAGAGAAAGTAAGGGTTCTAGCCCGGGATGTCTTTAATAAATAAGGAGCCAGTACGAGAGGTAAGTTAAGACAAAAGGAATAACCCAAAAAACATCACTCGGAGTATTGATGTGAGAATGGGCCAACGAGTAATTAGCAGGTGATTCAGGAAGAGTCTAGTTATGGCTAGACAAGAGGATATAGAAAAATCAGCAAATCAATGCAAGATAAACATAGTGAACCCCAACATGGGGAATTCAGCCTCGCAATTATGACATTGTAATATTTGAGATATATTCATATAGGAGTTGGGGAAGTTAAAAAGGTACCGTATGAGTGTTACAGAAATAAAAGAGAATGCCACTAGGAAGACAATCAAAATATCAGTTCAGAAGCAACCCTACAAGCACAAGGGCATGGAGGTAAATAACTATGGATAATTATAGGCAAGGAAGGACTTCAAAAGGCCCGTCGAGTATACAATGTAAGAAGCTCACAGCTTCACAAGAGTTAGAAGGTCCTCCCTAAGTACTACAATGAAAGACTAGCTGAGGAAATAAGGAAGGAGGCTTCAACCTAAACATAGTAACTTGAAGAATAAATGGTCATGTAAAAACAGTCTCACTACAACATTGTATGTACTTCATAAGAAAGTGGCACCTACCGTGGCTAATGAACGGGAAGTAAAAATCAAAAGTAATATTCGAGATCATATGAGTTGCACGAAAACTCCGGTATGCGTGGGAACTAAGATAAGCTAAGTATGCACGCAACAAGGGGGCAGAAAGATCAGGAAAAGTAATAGCTTGTATTTAAAGAAAGATGAGATGGAACGAAAGGAATTATTCGATCAACGATCCAGAATTAGCTACGTTATAAACACACTTAAGATTTTGGAGTATTATCCATGCAGCATATATGTTGACAATCATACAGCCGTAGAAAACTTCGGTATAAGTTAAAAGAAAGAATTGAGCCCAAGGCATAGACAAAGGATTGAATTATTAGAAGATTGTATCATAGATATTCCATAGCGCCCACAAAAGGATAAAGTAATAACTAATACCATGAGTCACAAATCGGGAAATAGCTTAAGCCTACATAAAGGCTGATCAGAAGGAATAGGAAACTAAAGAGTTACATCAACAAAACAAATCAGGGATCTGATTATTGGACCCAAAAACAATTATAGACCTCGTGATTGAGAACATTACAGGATTGCTCTTAGATATCAGAGGTATAAGAGAGATAGTACAGTAGCCATATCCTATAATGTCTCTACGATAACGCCAGTTAGAAAAAGTACCAGCCTCAGAAGAAGTCAGTATGAAGCTCCCACCGGGTTGTGTATGCACCAGAGTTGCAAGTATTATAATAGATCTTCAAGTTATGGACGTGAATTATACCTATGTAGAAGGGAGGTCATGAAAGAGATAGAAGATACGATGCAAGATTTTAAAGTAGTAAGGTAAAGGTGAACAACGTACGAGATACTCAAATGCAGAAGGTTGTGAATAGTCCATACCTCGGATAGAGGGCTAGAAGCGTTGGGATTCAGTATCTAGGAATGATAGAGATGTCATTGGTGGCATATCTTCCAGCCTATGGTTTCTAGGTATCGAGAGTCCTAGTTAAGAGAGTAAAGAAGAGCTAGAGACGATGTGATGTCTCGCTTGATGTTCCAGAATAACACAAGGAAATTTATGGTGCAAGCAAGTTGAAGGAAAGTTGCGAGTAATATAAATAGATATGTGTAGGTCGCAAGCTAAAGTATGGTAAAGCGACAAGGTTTTAGGAAGACAAGAGTAAGGATAAGAATAGGCAAGTGAGAAGGTGACGAGAAGGGATAAGTCCTCGGGATTAAGCCCATGAGAACAAGAATTATAGAAAGCTCAATATAGCCTGAATATACTCAAAGGAGTCTAAGACTAGTAGAATTTAAAAGAGATGGAATGCTGCCCTGGTAGTAGAACAAGGGTGTAATTGTGAAAGATAAAGGATGGTGTTGAAATACGATTGGGATGCTATGAAATACGATTATGAAAGTATAGTATCGCCCCAGGTGGATAAGTCTAATCACTTCCGATGAGACGTAAGCCCTAATGACAATGTATTACGTAAGAAGTTTCAAGTTATCAGTGGTGGATTGTAGATCAACATTGAGGTGAATCAATAATAGATAGATAAAAGTTACAAAGTATGAGATGAGATTGGGCCATCAGTCTTAAGATGAACAGTAATGAAGAAGCGTTAAAGGACATGGATTTATACATATGGGGTAAGCAACGAACGTAACCTGGAGTTTGGTAGTAGACCTAAGTAACGATAAATCAAGGTAAGAGTTATGGTATATTATGACCTACTTAGATACAGTAAAGTCATGGGGATAAATAACCGGGCCTATGAAATACAATATAGCAATATTCGCAAGTCCAACAAAGTACCGAGCGAAGAACTTCAGTATACCTATAGATGCCCAGAGGGACATCTTATTAAGCCCTGTATATGTTCACAAAATAAGGCTTAGGGATTGGCTAAATGTTGGAAGAAAAAGGAGAGAAGAGTCGCATAGGCGCACTAACAAAGTCAGAGTCGTACAGGCTGCATGATAAAATATAGCAACAGTTACAAGATTGGAAGGATTCTAACCACGAGTCAGGGTGTGAGAAAGAGGCCTAAAAGGGGGAATGCCCTGGCCTTTGGGATTCATTCACAGAACAGTTGCCTAGATGGCAAGAGGAGTATTAAAGTATTCGCAAGAGCTATGAATTATGAGAATGATAAGTGCATCAGTCCACATTCGAGGATGAATGTTCCAAAGGGGGGAATAATGTTACACCCCATATTTGTTTTGTATGTGAAAGTACGCCATAAATAAATTGATGAAAGCTCGGAAATGAGATGTTACATTCCGCATTTTTGTACGTCAAAGTTTCATCGTAAGTTAATCGATGTAAGTTTGGGAACGAGATTATTTGGAGATTATAAGCATTATGCTACTTTAAATAAGTGATGAGTAAATTCGTGAAGGTGAGAGAGTAAGCAAATCGAAGAAAATGAATTTTCGTCAAAGTTTGACATTTTGAGATAAACTACGGTCCAGGCTACAATACCCTGTATTTATGGACTAGTGTCATACAAGGTACCACATGACCATAATAGTAAGGTGTGCAAAGTGTGTTAAAAGTGAGTAGTATTTTAAGTAATTTGAGATAATTCTTAATTATGTGGATAACTGATTAATTGTGGGGATAATTGTGGTATTAAGTAGGATTAAGTGGATAAGAATCTTTTTGGGGCTGCTACATGGCATTAAGCCAAGCCCAAGGTGGCACCAATATGAATAATGAGTCATTAGACCTAAGATGTTTTGTCTACACATAAGAATCATTGGATAATTACCTTGGTTGGGTCTCTTTATTAGTGATATACCTTGGAGAATAAGAAGGAAGTTATGGCAAGCTTACCACTTTATAACTTAGACCAGCAATGTTGGTGATTAAGGGGTTTAATGGTTATTCATCCTTGAAAGTGTTATTTTTTGATGGAGTGAATATTAAACGGATAAGAAATAACGTGCTATGATATCAAGAATATCGCACGAATATGTTTCTACTTCGATCCGTCGTTATGTGTTGTCGCAATTGACGCGTGTTAGAGAGATTGTCAAGAGAATCAGCTCAGGTATGTTAAGGCTAAGCCCTTACTTCATTTTGGCATGATCTCATAATTACATGTATTTGATAACGAGGTATAAAGAGAAGTTCATACTCCCAAATTTATATACATTATCCTAGTCTCATAAATTACAGTATTCTCCTTATCGGGACTTCATATTTAATTGAGTATTGTCTTCCTCTAGTCAAGAGAGCAGAGAGACTATATATACAGTATTACAGTATTTTCATTACCATGGAGCTATAATCAATGGGCAGGCCTCTATTGGGCAACCTCTAATCAGATGGTAAGTTACATACCAAGCCTACTGTGTCCGAGCGCCTATGAGCGAGCCCAGCATGGCCGAGATACAGAGCCTAATATGGTCGAGCGCCTATGAGCGAGCCTATTACGGTAGAGCAGTTATATATACCGAGCCTTATAAGGTCGGACAGCAATTGTACTTACTATATTGAGAGAGTTGAGTCACTATCAACAGGTAAGCATATCTTCAGATTATATTTGACTCTCAGCTACTTTCAGTTATTATATTATTAGTTCAGTTTCAGCTTTCAGTTATTCTATTGCCTTACATACTCGGTACATTATTTCGTACTGACAGACAAAATAATGCGTGCCTTTTGCCGGGGACACGGCATTTCATGCGTGCCAATTCAGACAGACAGACGAGTAGACCTCCTCAGTAGGTGTTGCTCGAGTTCAGTTTGATCGGTAAGCTCCACGTCCTTCGGAATTGACGGGTCTGGAATTTTGTGTATATCTTGTGTATATATGTATATATGTTATGAGTAGGTCGGGGCCCTGTTCTGATCACATTACATCCATCAGTATAGGCTTGTAGACATATCCTGTCAGTTAGTGCAGTATGTTGGACTTGTAAGCCTTGTATGTATATTTTGTTGGGTTGCCAGCTATAGTAGTTATGATGGCCTTGTCGGCCCAGCTTTATATTGATGTTTAGTCATCATTTACAAATTGTCCTGTAATGTGTCCATGACCAAAGTATGACATTATATGTTCAGAGTCCCTTAGTCGCAGGTTGGTATGCAAGGGTAGGTGAGGCACCGGGTGTAGGTCTCGCCCCCCAGGTTCGGGGCGTGACAAAGGAATCCCGAGATACGCCTAAGTACGGGGTCAAATAAGAGGACACATAGGAATAGGTGGTACCTGGATCAAATAAAACTGATGCATCTCTGTGACAGACAGGAACAATACCTGTAATGATAGAATCGGAAGCAACCGCCTCTGTATGAGCGGGAAGAGCATAATATCTAGCCTGGCCTCCCCCTCTAGGGAGACCTCGACCTCCCTGACCTCCACCTCGAGCTGGCTGAGCCGGTGGAGTAGTATATGGTACTGTAATCATAGCCTGAGGACCCAGTGGGACACGCTGTGCCTGAGAAGTCGGTGGAGGTGTACCTCTCCTAAGTCCGGGGTAGTCCCTTATCATATGGCGAGTGTCGCTACACTCAAAATAAGCTCTCGGAGGGCGTGGCAGTTGAGACTAGCTCGGGACAGGTCTGCTGGACTGACCGCTAAAAGCACACCGTGCAGGAGACGCACTAGATACTGGTGGTGCATAATAAGGCTCATGGGGGCTAGAAGGGACCGAAATACCACTGGCGGCTGGAAGAGCTGAATGAACGGGGTGACTCCCATAACCCCTACCATGGCGAACTGCATCTGGGGCACGAGTACCACTGTAAGTGCCAGACTCTCGAGACCTCTTGGCCTCCCTCTCCTCTCAATCCCGAGCGAGCATGACCTCCAATCTCCTAGCAATACTCACAACCTGCTGGTAAGAGATATCCATCTCTAACTCCCGGTCCATGCTAAGCCTGATACTGGGGTGGAGATGCTCAATAAACCAATAAACCCTCTCTCGAATTGTGGCAACCAATGCTGGTGCATGTCGGGCCAAATCTCTAAAGCGAACTGCATACTCTGACACAATCATAGCACCCTGGCACAACTGCTCAAACTCCACGTGCCATGCGTCCCTGAGACTCTGGGGAACATACTCACTCAAGAATATGTCCTAGAACTGGGTCCATGTAAGTGAAGCTACCTCAGTCCGACTACTCAACTCATAAGCACGCCACCATTGATAGGCTGCTGCTCTAAGCTGGAATGTAGTAAAAGAAACCCCACTTGACTCCGCTATACCCATAGTACGGAAAATACGGTGACACTCCTTTAGAAAACCCTGGACATCCTATGGCGTCAATCCACTGAAGATAGGAGGGTGGTACTTCTTGTACCTCTCAAGTCTGAGCTGCTCCACCTCAGAAATCGCTGCCCTAACCTCGGGCCGTGATGGAGCTACCGGTTGCATTAGTATAATCTGGAACCTGGTCGACCTGAACCCGCTGCTCTGGAGTACCGGCAACGGGAGTCTATGCTCCTCCCCCGGCCTGAGATGTGGTAGGAGCAAGTGGAATCAATCAAGACTGAGCTAAGGTGCTGAACACGCTTAGAAACTGGGCTAGAGTCTCCTGGAGGGCTGGTGCAGCAACATATATCTCAGGTGTCTGCCCTCCTGCTAAAGCTACTGGGGGATCCTCTGTAGCTTCTCGTGCGGGTGCTCAGGCTGCACCATGGACGTCCTCGGCCTCTACCCCGGCCCCGGCCCCGGCCCTGGCCTCTCGCAGATATAGCAGCGGGCGCGGGTGCCTGGTCATCAGATCCTCTTGTACGTGTCCTCACAATCTGTGAGAGAATAGAATACAGAAGTTTAGAATTTCGAAGTCAACAATTTCGCATGACAAGAAATCAAAGAAGTGTAATTTTTCCTAACAGTTCCATAGCCTCCCGAAGATAAATACAGACGTCTCCGTACCGATCTGTGAGACTCTACTAAACTTTCTTATGACTCACGACACCTATGAACCTAGAGCTATAATACCAACTTGTCACGATCCAATTCTCCCTCCGTAAGAGGTCGTGACGGTACCTAGTCTCTACGACTAGGTAAGCCTAATACATGCGGAAAAAAGAAAGTGAGAGCAAAACTTTAACAACTAACTGCAGCAGATAAATAAAAAACTGATAAAAATGCCGTCCGGAACTATATTCCCAAAACCCGGAACATCGTAAGTCACAAGCTATAGAAGGAAACTAGTATCTCTATACACCAGAGTCTAATAAAAGAAGTATGGAAGGTAAATGACATGAGGGAGAATAGAGGGGGGACTCTGAGGTCTGCGGACGCGATAAATGTACCTTGAAGTCTCCGTACAGCAACAAGCACTCTCCGCTAATAGCGGGGCTGAAAATAAGCACCTGGATCTGCACACAAAATATGTGCAAAAGAGTAGCATGAGTACACCACAATGGTACCTAGTATGTGCCAAGCCTAACCTCGGTAGAGTAGTGATGAGGTCAGGTACGGGCCCTACTGGGATATAATAATAAGATAGATGATATAATAAAATGAAGTAAAATGGGAAAACTTAATAGAAATAATTCATAGAGAAATAACAACACAGAACAATGTGATAACAACAAGGGCGCTCTCGAGATACCGTCTCGTAGTCCCAAAAATAAATACTCAACAGGGGATCTCCCGAGATACCATCTCGTAATCCCAAAAGTAAATATGCAAGGAGATCTCCCGAGGTACCGCCTCGTAATCTCAAAAGTAAATGTGTAGGGGGATCTCCCTAGGTACCACCTCGTAGTTCCAAAAGTAAATATGTAGGGAGAACTCTCGAGGTACCACCTCGTAGTCTCAAAAGTAAATATGCAGGGAGAATTCCCGAGGAAAATGCCTCGTAATATCTAAAGTAAACACACAGCTCAAACCGATAAATACAACAGTTAACAACAAGATTTCTACAGTTAATACTGATAAAGAACAAGGAAAAGTAGGAAATCAACTAGGTATGCTTCATAGAGTTCAAATAAGCAGTTAAAGCATGTAGATATGCGATATTAGACTAAACAGGATAACTACACATATTGGAATAGATCAATTAAGAAAAAAAACAGACTAATACTCATTTAAACGGTATAACTCAAATTAAAGGAAAACCAGGTTGCTACTTAGTAAAAGTATCAGGTTTTACAACAAATAGCCCGTGTACGCACTCATCACCTCACATACACAGCACTCACATATCATAATAGTACCAAATCCTAAGGGGATCTCCCCCACACAAGGTTAGGCAAGCCACTTACCTCGAACCAAGATCAACCAATCGGTAACAATGCCTTTTCCACGAATATTCAACTCCGAATGGCCCAAATCTAGCCAAAATTAATTACATACCATAAATACAACTATAAAAAACTAATCTAATTAATGAAATCAAACCCAAAGCAAGAATTAGAAAATCGCCCCAAAAAGTCTCCCCGAGCCCACGTCTCGGAATAGGGTAAAAGTCTTAAAGTATGAACACTCATTCACTCACGAGTTCATTAATACCAAAATTATCCAAATCTGACATCAAAATCCCAATCAAACTCAAAACCTTAGTTGAAGAACTTCTCCCATTGTTCCCAAAACCCTAAGTTTTTTTTTCATAATCTACCCTTAATTTATGTATTTAACTCATTTTGTGTAGAAATTACTTATCTCAAAGTGCTAGGTGTAAACCCTCTTCCAAGAGCACCAAAATTCACCCAAGAGATGAAAGAAATGAGCTAATTGGCGTAAGTCCCGCATTTAATAAAGTTGTGCATAGGTCTCAGATGTCGCATTTGCGACATCTGGTTCGCAATTGCGAAGGTCGCAAATGCGACAAGCACATCGCAAATACGAACTCGGCTCCCACTGCCAAGGTCGCAAATGCGACCAAGAACTCGCAAATGCGAACCATGTCAAGGTCGCAAATGCGACTGATGTCCCGCAAATGCGAGTTATGCCCAGACCAGGCTTCTTCGCAATTGTGAAGCCTTTCTCGCAAATGCGAACAAATTCTCGCATTTGCAAGACCTGCAACAGCTGCCAAGAAACAAAGTAGAAAACTTCAGTTATTTGCATAAGTCCAAATTCAGTCTGTTAAGAATCTGAAACACACCCGAGGGCCCCGGGACCTCAACCAAACATTCCAACAAGTCCTAAAATAACATACGAACTTAGTCGAGCCCTGAAATCATATCAAACAATGCTAAAAACACGAATCACCCTCCAATTCAAACTTAATGAACTTTGAAACTTCAAACTTCTACAACCGATGTCGAAACCTATCAAACCACGTCCGATTCAAATCAAATTTTGCACACAAGTCATAATTGATATTACGGACCTACTCCAACTTCCGGAATCGGAATCTGACCCCGATAACAAAAAGTCCACTACCGGTCAAAACTCCAAAAAATTGACTTTCGCCAATTCAAGCCAAAATCACCTACAGGCCCCCAAAACACAATCTGGACATGCCCCTAAGTCCAAAATCACCCAACGGAGCTAACGGAACCGACGAAACTCCATTCTAGAGTTGTCTTCACATAATCCTGATTACGGTCAAAATCCTAAGACTTAACCTTTCATTTAGGAACTAAGTGTCCCAATTCACTCCGAAACCACAACAACAACCTCCCGACAAGTGACATAAGCAGAAAACGATACGGGGAAAGCAGTAAATTAGGGATCGGGGCTATAACTCTCAGCACGGTCGACTGGGTCGTTACAAAAAATTTAAACCATTTGGCAGTTGGAGTTGGGTACAAAAGGTTATGGTTGATACACTACAGGTTGTCTGGGAAGAGTTTTGGAAGAGTTTGGTGTTTTAAGCATAAGCATGTACTGATCCAAAGGTTAATTTTTAGTTCTAGAGATGGCAATTTGATTTTAAGAATTTTGGGAGTTTGATAATGAATTGTAGGAATGATCTAGAATGTTTGGTCTAATTTCATCAAGTCGCGGTTGGGTTTTTAACGCGAAACATGAGTTAATTGTTTAACGAGTGAAATTGGTATCACAATGAGCAAATGAGCTCCGAATTGAGTTTCGATTGAACGACTAGGTTCGTATTATTATTTTTGACTCATAGGAATAAGAATCGTCCAATTCCGAGTTCGTATGATGGTGTTAGAGCCTTTTTAGTGAAATATTAAATTCCTGGTGCAAGCAGGTTCTGGTGTGGACCTATAGTGACGGGAAATGGACTTTTAGTGATGGGAAATGTATTTTTATTGAGCAATTTTGTTTTGTTAGCTCATTTCAACATTTGTAGAGCTAGGAAACTCGGATTTGGGTGATGTTTTAGAGGATTTTCACCAAATGGATTGGGGTAAGTGTTTCCTACTCGGTTTTTATTATATTTCATGATTCCATGATTATTTTCATCTTTTAT
The DNA here is from genome assembly GCA_000715115.1 of Nicotiana otophora. Lineage (NCBI taxonomy): Eukaryota > Viridiplantae > Streptophyta > Magnoliopsida > Solanales > Solanaceae > Nicotiana > Nicotiana otophora. Next base: position 18,671 of record AWOL01S0014074.1, read on the forward strand.
TAGTGAATCAATTGGAAGAAAATGGGATTTTTGCAAAATCTTTCAAAAACAAAAATTTAAGATTTGGAGGTCGATTCGTTATCGGAATTTGATAAATTTGGAATGGTTGAACTCCTATCGGAATGGGTGTTCGAATGTTGTGAAAATTCGGTCGGGTTCCGAGAGGCGGGCCCTGCGTTGACTTTTAGAATTAAATTTTAAGTCGACGTTTTATTATTCAAAATTATTTTCGATGAAGTTTAATGAAGTTATACAATTAATTTGGATAGATTTGAGCTGCCCGGATGTCAATTCAAGCAAGAAGACTATTATGGAAAATCGGCCTAACTTCAAAAAGGTAAGTATCTTGCCTAACCTTGAGTGGGAGAAATTACCCCTTAGGCATTGAGTCTTATATCGAAATTGTGTAATTGAAAACCATGTACGCGAGGTGACGAGTACGTACTTGGTTTATATGAGAATATTACATTGGTTGAAATTCGTAGACGCCGTTATGTATTACATTGGGAAATTATTGGAATATAGTAAATCCTTGTTTGTTGAATTTCTTTTTATATGATAATTTAGTGTGATTGCCACCTTGATTTTTATGTGAATCCCGTATTTTTGTTGACTTGATATTTCCGGGAGATAATTTCATTATGTAATATTCATTGGAAATAATTTATTAAATAAATTTTAAAGGAGGCATTAATCTATTTGCCAAAAATTTGGATTAAAAAAGGCATTGTTCCTTGATGAATTACTTTCCAGTTCATGTTGTGGAAATTGGTATTCCATTATAAAGGCCGTAAATCACATTGAGGCAAAGTTTTAAATTGTGAAATATTATTTTGTTGAGTTGTTCACTCCCGGATATCTTGTTAAGATTTTGTACACATTATGGTCGATCCATGGGCTCCTTATTGTGGAAAATAATGTATTGTTGATTTTTGTAGCAAGTTGTAATATTAAGCACTTGAGGTGCAATTTGTGATATGTTTTAATATTTGCGCACTTAATGTGCAATTTGTGATATGTTATAATATTTGAGCACTTGAGGCGTAATTTGTGATATGTGGTGATATTTGAGCACTTGAGGTGCAATTTATAATATGTTGTGATATTTGAGCACTTGAGATGCAAGTTGAGTTATGTTGTGATAATCGGATACTTGAGGTGCGAATTGTGACAATTATACGCATGCGGTGGTATAAGTTCTGGGTGTTGAAACGAATGCGGTGAGATAAGGGGCGCTTGATATGTGTGGCTAGTAAAGGAACTACTAGAAGCCGTGTGGTGTGATAAGGGTGGCTAAAACGTGAGATGCTATTTACGATAAATAATCATTTTTTAAAGCTAAATATGAAGGCTCCAGTGGTGATATAAGGAATAATTAAAATTTATTTATGATTTGGGATTACGAGGAGGTACCTCGGGAGTGCCCTTTGTTGATATTTCTCTATGGTTGTACTTGCCTTTGGTTATTTTATTTTTTCATTATGTGTAAATTCTTATGTTCTTCTGTGATGTATTATTTGATTTTATTATGTGTTTTATATTCTTTGTCGTATTGTGTTGGCTTTGGCTCTTTGTACAAGGCTTTGAGGATTTGTGTTTCTGGTTTTCGAGGTTTGAGTTATTTTGAATAAAAGAAATTGCTATTATGTTTTAATTTAATAAATTTTTCATCCAAATCAGTAGCTACCAGATGCTTCATTCTAATTGAAATGTCATTTTCTTCACCCAAACTAGTTCAAAAATAAACTCATTTCTTTGTTGATTTCTTACTTGGTTTAATAAATTGTAAACTTACTTTATTAAAAATAAATTGATCATGTGGATCTTATATACATTGATATTTTAGTACATGAGTTGTCCGTGCGGTTGTAGTTGTAATAGAGATATTGGCACGAAATGCCATAAAAATAAGAAAGTGGGCTGAGACCCGTGTTTTATGATTATGAAATGAGGTGTCACAGAGTGACTTTTATTTGAAAGAATTATATTCAAAAGATTTTTATTTGAAGAACTTATATGTGAAAGATTTATATTTGAAGGGCTTACATTAGAAATATGTATATTTTGAAGGACTTGATTAATTAATTGTACTTGTGTTCATTATTCTCTTGAGCAATGTTTATGGTGTTCTTGCTGCTTTGCTATTTATATCACTAGTTGATTATTGTTGCTATAACTGCTATTTGTCTTTCTATTATTTTTGTATGCTATATTGCACATGTTATTTGACTAGTGAGTGTCTTGACTCTACCTCGTCACTACTCCACCGAGGTTAGTCTTGATACTTGCTAGGTACCGACTGGGTGTATTCATACTACACTTCTGCACATTTTTGTGCAGAGCTATGTATTTGGAGATATCAGATTCGGAAATAGGTTAGAGTGTGATCGCAAGGATTTAAGGTAGAGCTGCTTGGTCGTCGCAGTCCCTTGGAGTCTTTTCATTTTTATTGTACTGTCAACTCTTATCCGAACAGTATTGTATACTCGATCCTTGAGATCATTGCAAATATTTAGCTAGAGTTCGTGACTCAGTATTACCAGGCTTGGGAGGTCTTTATATTGGTTTCTGCTTTTGGTTTCGACGCTTGTATTAAATTATATGTTTCAAAAGAAAATGGCTCGAGATGTAATTGTAATCGGCTTACCTAGTTTTAGAGACTAAGTGCCATCACGACGCTTGTGGTGGGATTTTAGGTCATGCCAAGTTGGTATCAGAGCTCTAGGTTCATAGGTTCTACGAGTAACGAACGAGCCTAGTAGAGTCTTACAGATCAGTACGAAGACATCTGCACTTATCTTTGAGAGGCTACAGAACTGTTAGGAAATTTTCACTTCTTTCATTCCTGTCGTGCAGAATTTGTTGGTTTTGGCATTTGCGTCTTTTTAACTCTATTCTCTCATATATATGGCGAGGACACGTGCTACCGGGTCAGCTGAGCAGACACTCGCATAATTTTCTAGGGCCGCAAAAGGACGGGGCTGAGGTAGAGGCTGAGGAAGGGCACGTGCCGTAGCTAGAGCACCTATCAGCGCAGCAGTTCAGGAGCCGCCAGTAGCTCCAGGTTGGACAGGCACCAGAGACACCTGTTGTTACCCTCGGTCTTCAGGAGACTTTAGCACAGCTCCTGAATATGTTTGGTGTATTAATTAACTCAGACAGGATTGATCTCCATTTCACCAAATATTTAACAGATTGGGGGAGGAGTTCAGACCCCTATCGCCCGTACTCCAGAGCAGGAGGTTCACATTGGTCAGGTTCATGGGTATAGTACCAGTACAACCTGTTATTCCGATTCAGCCTGAGGTCATGCCAGGGGCATCAGAAGAAGAACAAAAAGACTTGAAAGATTTAAGAAGTATAGTCTACCTACCTTCAGTGGCACAGCTACCGAGAATGCCCAGGGATTTCGAGGAGAAATGTCACTGTATTCTCCGCACCATGAGTATTGTGGAAGTGAGCGGAGTTGCCTTTACTACATTTTAGTTGTCAGGAGTAGCGTACCAATGATGGAAAACTTATGAAGAGGGTAGACCAGCCGATGTCACACCACCAACTTGGGATCAATTTTTGGAGATGTTTTTGAAAGAGTTTGTTCCCCAGAATCTCGGGGATGCATGGTGCATAGAGTTTGAACGGTTGCGTCAGGGCACCATGACAGTTTCAGAATAAGCCATCAGGTTTAGTGAGTTAACTATCATGCACCTATCTTGGTTCCTACAGTTAGAGAGCGAGTCTACAGATTCATTGGAGGGCTCGATTATGATTTTAAAATATGTATGGCTCGAGATTTGCAAACTGACATTCCATTTCAGCAAGTAGTGGAGATTACCAGGATGTTAGAACGTGTTCGAAGTGAGGAAAAAGAGTCTAAGGAGGTCAAAAGGTCTCGGAACTCTAGAGGATTCAGTGAATTCTACTCTGTAGCTATGACTCATCCTGGTAGAGGCTCGGGCAGTCGGTCAGCCCAATCTGCAATTCAGAATTCCCGTAGTGCTCCAGTTAATACCCCAAGTGCACATCCATCTAGGGGTGGAGGACAGGCGGGTAGAGGGCGCCCTAGAGGGGGAGGCCCAGCCCGTTGATATAATTGCTATAATTTGGCTGAGGTAGATACAGCAGATGTTGTCATTATTGGTACGATCTTGATTTATTATAAAGGAATATTTTCCTTAATTTGATCTGGTTCTATGTATCGAGGTGAGTCCTTCTATCATGCTCCACTTATGGGCGAGCTTCGTAATTCTGTAATCTACTTTTGTGTTTAAAACTGTTGGGAGATTCTATGGCGATAGCAGCATCTATCATTCGGTTTTGATCACTATTGAGAGCTATGAGGCTAAAAGTGACTTTCTGTTACTCATTACAGTGAGTTTTGATGTGATTTTGGTATAATTGGTTTCAATTTTATGAATTATATGCCCTACCGATATAGGGGTTCATTATGGGTTGTGAAATTGTTTCACGGAAATTATTGAAAAGAAGAAAGAAAAGATATGAAAATTTTTATTTTGGCACATTGTGCAAAGTACTTATGATTCAGAGCTGAGGACGAGATCCTCCCATTTTAATGTGATGTGAAATTTTTAAACTGGGATATAAGCCACGGTAGAAGTTATATAAGGACTAGATCCTTGTGATGAAAATTTATGAGTTTAAATTCTCCCTTGTGAAATTAAATTTGTACTATAGTACTAATAGGAAGTTATTCCTATTAGGCTTATTTGATAATTCTTGTATGTGTTTTTCTATGCATATTTAGCCATTTCGTGCTGTAATTATTGACCTTTAACCCCCGAGGTGAGTGCCTAGGTGGCGTTAAACGTGACTGTTAAGTCGGGTAAATAATTATGAGTTCTTCAAGCCTCACATTTTGCTGTTAGTGTTGTGAAAATTTGAAACGAGGTTTTGGTTAATATGAGTTTAATTGACGATGTTGAAATTTATTATGAACAATTATTATAACCGGTGATGTAGTTATGGGCATACATATGACGTGTGCGTAGGAACGAGTTGCTACAACCGGTTGAGACTAATACCGTGTGTTGATGTGAAAAATGAGGCCTTTTGGAAATGTTTGGAGTGTAAGAAACTGGTTTTAAAGTTTATAAATGTGGATAAAAAAATAATCTCAACTGAGATGGTGTTGTCGGACCGTGTTAAAATTTCAGTGATGTAAACTCACCGCGAGTAGGTTTGTAATAGTACACTCAGTAATTTAGTGTCCTCAGAATAATTCTTGGCACGTCCGAGGACGGACGTATGATTTAAGTGGGGAAGAATGTAATGACCCGACATGTCGTTTTAAGAATTTACGTTCTGCTCAGTGACTTAAGGTCTCGAACAACTTCGTAATATGTATTATGACCCGTGTGTGGGGTCGAGTTGGTTTCGTAAGATTCGAAATTTAATTGAAAGAGCTTGAATTTCTAAAGTTTGACCGGAGATTTGACTTTTGAGCAAATGATTCCGTAATGAAATTTCGATGATTCCAATAGCTTCGTATGGTGATTTCGGACTTAGGCGCATGTCCGGATTTGGATTTGGAAGTCTGTAAGACAATTCGACACATTTTGGCGAAAGTTGGAAAATGGAAGACTTTTAGAAAGTTTGACCGGGAGTTGGCTTTATTGATATTAGGGTCGGAATTCAATTCTGGAAATTTGAACAACTCCATTATGTCATTTATGACTTGCATGCAAAATTTGAAGTCATTCCGGATTGATTTGATACGTTTCGGCACAAGATATATAATTTGGAAAATTTCATAAACTCATAAGTTCGATTCGAGGTGCGATTAGTTATTTTAGTGTTGTTTGATGTGATTTGAGGACTCGACTAAGTCCTTAATATGTTTTGAGACTTTTTGATATGTTCGGACGGGGTCCCGAAGGGCTCAGGTGAGTTTCGAAGTGGTTTCAGACCATTTCTAGGCCATTTTTAGCAGCTGGTTTTTGGCTACAGCGGTGTGTATCGCAGAAGTTTCTATTGCACACAGCTATTTTTGGAAGCTTATATCTCGTAATCTGTAAGGAATTTGGAGATGATCTAAAAGTGAAAGTTGTAGCCCTTTGAGTCTAGTTTCTAGAAATATAAACCATTCATTATTTAGACATTTTTACAGAAATATATAATCAAATAACTGAAGTCTGGTACTACAGTTGTTTTGCCTGGCAGTGTGCATCACAGAAATTTCTGCTGCATAGGACTGACTTTGGAAGCTTATATCTCGTAATATATAAGTAATTTGGCGATGATTCAAAAATGAAAGTTGTAGCCCTTTGTATCTAGTTCTCAGATATTTAAACCGTTTGGAAGTTGGAGTTGGGTATAAAAACTTATGGTTGATAAACTACAGGCTATCTGAGAAGAGTTTGGTGTTTTGAGTATAAGCATGTAATGATCCAAATGTCCATTTTTAGTTCTAGAGATCGAAATTTGATTTCGATACTTTCGGGAGTTTGATAATGAATTATAGGAATGATATAGAATGTTTGGTCTAATTTCATCAAGTCATGATTGGGTTTTTAGTACGAAAGATGAGTTAATTGTTTAACAAGTGAAATTGGTATCGCATTGATCAAATGAGCTCCAAATTGAGTTTCGCTTGAACGACAAGGTTCGTATTATTATTTTTGACTCATAGGAACAAGAATCGACGAATTTCAAATTCGTATGATGGTGTTAGAGCCTTTTTAGCGAAATATTAAATTACTGGTGCAAGCAGGTTCTGGTGCGGACCTTTACAACAACAACAACCCAGTCTAATCCCACTAGTGGGGTCTGGGGAGGGTAGTGTGTACGCAGACCTTACCCCTACCCTGGGGTAGAGAGGTTGTTTCCAAATGACCCTCGGCATCCTTCCCTCCAAGAACTCCCCACCTTGCTCTTGGGGTGACTCGAACTCACAACCTCTTGGTTGGAAGTGGAGGGTGCTTACCATCAGAGCAACCCACCTTGTCTTGGTGCGGACCTTTAGTGATGGAAAATGGACTTGTAGTGACGGGAAATGGGAAATGGGTGTTTATTGAGAAGTTTTGTTTTTTAGCTCATTTCAACATTTTTAGAGCTAGGGAACTCAGATTTGGGCGATTTTTGAGAGGATTTTCACCAAATGGATTGGGGTAAGTGTTTCCTACTCGGTTTTCATTATATTTCATGATTCCATGATTATTTTCATCTTTTATTAGTGAATCAATTGGAAGAAAATGGGATCTTTGTAAAATCTTTCAAAAACAAAAATTTAATATTTGGAAGTCGATTTGTTATCGGAATTTGATAAATTTGGTATGGTTGAAATCGTATCAGAATGGGTATACGCATTTCGTAAAATTCTGTCAGGTTCCGAGAGGCGAGCCCCGCGTTGACTTTTAGGAATAAAATTTTAAGTCGAGGTTTTATTATCCGGAATTATTTTCGATGAACTTTAATTAAGTTATACAATTAATTTGGATAGATTTGAGCTGTCCGGAGGTCAATTCAAGCAAGAAGGCTATTTTGGAATATCGACCTAACTTCAAAAAGATAAATATCTTGCCTAACCTTGAGTGGGAGAAATTACCCCTTAGGCATTGAGTCTTATGTGGAAATTGTATAATTGAAAACTATGTACGCGAGGTGACGAGTATGTACTTGGTTTATATGTGAAAATTACATTGGTTGAAATTCGTAAACGTCCTTATGTATTAAATTGGAAAATTATTGGAACATAGTAAATCCTTGTTTGTTAAATTTATTTTTATATGATAATTTAGTGTGATTGCCAACTTGATTTTTATGTGAATCCCGTGTTTTTGTTGAGTGGATATTTCCTGGAGATAATTTCATTATGGATTATTCATTTACAAATAATTTATTAAGTAAATTTAAAAGGAGGCATTAATATATTTGCCAAAAATTTTGATTAAAGAAGGCATTCTTCCTTGATGAATTGCTTTCGAGTTCATGCTGTTGAAATTGGTATTGAGTTATAAAGGCCGTAAATTACGTTGAGGCAAAGTGTTAAATGTGAAATATTATTTTGTTGAGTTGTTCACTCCCGGATATCTTGTTAAGATTTTGTGCGCATTATGGTCGAGCCATGGGCTCCTTATTGTGGATAATATTGTACTGTTGATTTCTGTGGCAAGTTGTAATATTTGAGCACTTGAGGTGCAATTTGTGATATGTGTTGATATTTGAGCACTTGATGTGCAATTTGTGATATGTTGTAATATTTGATCACTTGAGGTGCAATTTGTGATATGTGCTAATATTTGAGCACTTGATGTGCAATTTATAATATGTTGTGATATTTGAGCACTTGAGGTGCAAGTTGTGTTATGATGTGATAATCGGGCACTTGAGGTGCAAGTTGTGTTATGGTGTGATAATCGAACACTTGAGGTGCGAATTGTTATATATTGCGATATTAATACACATGTGGTGTATAAGGTCTGGGTGTTGAAACACATGCGGTGAGATAAAGGGGGGCTTGATATGAATGGCTAGTAGGGGAACTACTAGAAGCCATGTAGTGTGATAAGGATGGCTAAAACGGGGGATGTTATTTCGGGAAAAAGTAATTTCTAAAAACTAAATGTGAAGGCTCCCGCGGTGATATAAAAAAATATTAAAATTTATTTATGAGTTGGGACTATGAGGCAGTACCTCGGGAGTGTCCTTTTTGAAATTTCTCTATGGTTGTACTTGTCTTTGGTTATTTTTTTTTCGTGATGTGTAAATTCTTATGTTCTTCTATGATGTATTATTTTATTTTATTATGTGTTTTGTATTCTTTGTTATATTGTGTTGGCTTTGGCTCTTTGTACAAGACTCTGAGAATTTGTCTTTCTGGTTTTTACTGATTTTTGAGGTTTGAGTTGTTTTGAATAAAAGCAATTGCTATTATGTTTTAATTTAATAAATTTTACATCCAAATTAGTAGCTATCGGATGCTTCATTTTAATTGAAATGTCATTTTCTTCACCTAAACGAGTTCAAAAATAAACTCATTTCTTTGTTGATTTCTTACTTGATTTAAATTAATTGTAAACTTACTTTATTGAAAATAAATTGATCATGTGGATCTTATATACATTGATATTTTAGTACGTGAGTTGTCCGTGCGGTTGTAGTTGTAATAGAGATATGGGCAAGAAGTGCCGTGAAAATATGAAAGTGGGCTGAGACCCGTGTTTTATGATTATGAAATGAGGTGTCACAGAGTGACTTTTATTTGAAAGAATTATATTCGAAAGATTTTTATTTGAACAACTTATATGTGAAAGATTTATATTTGAAGGACATACATTTGAAAGATGTATATTTTGAAGGATTTGATTAATTGATTGTACTTGTGTTCATTATTCTCTTGAGCAATATTTATGGTGTTCTTGCTGCCTTTTTGTTTATATCACTAGTTGATTATTGTTGCTATAACTGTTATTTGTCTTTCTATTATTTTTTTATGCTATATTGAACAGGTTATTTGACTAGTGGGTGTCCTAATTCTACCACGTCACTACTCCACCGAGGTTAGTCTTGATACTTACTTGGTACCGACTGTGGTGTACTCATACTACACTTTTGCACATTTTTGTGCAGCGCTAGGTATTGGAGATATCGGATTTGGATAGAGGTTAGATTGTGATCGCAAGGATTTAAGGTAGAGCTGCTTGGCCGTCGCAGTCCCTTGGAGTCTTTCCATTTTTATTGTACTATCAACTCTTATTCGAACAGTATTGTGTACTTGATCCTTGAGATCATTGCATGTTTTTAGTTAGAGTTCGTGACTCAATATTACCAGTCTTGGGAAGTTTTTATATTTCTTTCCGCTTTTGGTTTCGACACTTGTATTAAATTATATGTTTTAAAAAAATGGCTCGAAATGTAATTGTAATCGGCTTACCTAGTCTTAGAGATTAAGTGCCATCACGACGCCTGTGGTGGGATTTTAGGCCGTTTCATGTTGGTATCAGAGCTCTAGGTTCATAGGTTCTACGAGTCACGAACGAATCTAGTAGAGTCTTACAGATCGGTACGGAGACGTATGTACTTATCTTCGAGAGTCTACAGAACTGTTAGGAAATTTTTACTTCTTTCATTCTTGTCATGCAGAATTTGTTGGTTTTGGAATTTGAGTCTTTGTATCTCTATTCTCTCATATATGGTGAGGACACGTGCTACCAGGTCAGCTGAGCAGACACCCGCGTAATTTGCTAAGGCCGCAAGAGGCCTGGGCCTAGGTAGAGGCCGAGGAAGGGCACGTGCCGCAGCTAGAACAGCAGTTCAGGAGCCGCCAGTAGCTCTAGTTGGGGGACAGGCACCAGAGACACCTATTGTTACCCCCGGACTTCAAGAGACTTTAGCACAGTTCCCGAATATGTTTGGTACATTAATTAACTCAGGCGGGATTGATCTCTGTTTCACCAACTATTTAACAGATTGGGGGAGGAGTTCAGACCCCGATCACCCGTACTCCAGAGCAGCGAGTTTACATTGGTCAGGTTCACAGGTATAGTACCGGTACAACCTGTTATTTCGGTTCAGCCTGAGGTGAGGCCAGGGGCATCAGAAGAAGAACAAACAGACTTAAAAGATTTAAGAGGTATAGTCCACCTACCTTTAGTGGTACAACTACCGAGGATGCCCAGGGATTTCTAGAAAAAGTGTCACCGTATTCTCCGCACCATGGGTATTGTGGAAGTGAGCGGAGTTGCATTTACTACATTTCAATTGTCAGGAGTAGCGTATCAATAGTGGCAAAGTTATGAAGAGGGTAGACCAGCCGATGCCACACCACCAACTTGGGCTCACATTTCGGAGATATTTTTGAAAGAGTTAATTCCCTAGACTCTCGGGGATGCATGGTGCACAGAGTTTGAACGATTGCATCAAGGTACCATAACCGTGTCAGAATAAGCCATCAGGTTCAGTGAGTTGGCCGTCATGCACCTATCTTGGTTCCAATAATTAGAAAGCGAGTCCGCAGATTCAATTGCAAATAATTTATTAAATAAATTTAAAAGGATGCATTAATCTATTTGCCAAAAATTTGGATTAAAGAAGGTATTGTTCGTTGATGAATTACTTTCCAATTCATGTTGCTAAAATTGGTATTGAGTTATAAAGGCCATAAATCACATTGAGGCAAAGTGGTAAATTGTGAAATATTATTTTGTTGAGTTTGTAACGAACCGGCCGATCTTTTTGAGAGTTATAGCCCCGTTCCCCCAATTTTCTGCTTCTTTTTATGTTCTTCAGCTATAGTATGATGTACCGGGTTAGTTGGTTCGAGTCCGGAGTGGTTTCAGAGTGAATTGAGATACTTAGTCTCTTTATTAGAAACTTAGGTTGGAAAGGTCAACCGGATGTTGACTTATGTGTAAACGATCTCGGATTCGAATTTTGATGGTTTTGTTAGCTCCGTTAGGTGATTTTGGACTTAGGAGTGCGTCCAGAATGTGATTTGGAGGTCCGTAGTGAAATTAGGCTTGAATTGGCGAAAGTTGGTAATTTGGTGATTATGGTCGGCAGTGGAAATTTGATATCATGGTCGGAATGGATTTACGGAAATTGGAGTAGGTTTGTGGTGTCATTTGTGACGTGTGTGTAATATTTGAGGTCATTCGGACGTGGTTTGGTAAGTTTCGACATCGTTTGTGGAATTCAGAAGTTTAGGAGTTCTTAGGCTTGAATCTGAGGGTAATTTGGTGTTTGATGTTGTTTTGAGTGATTCGAAGGCTCGGCTAAGCTCATATGATATTATAGGACATGCTGGTATGTTTGGTTGAGGTCCCGAGGGCCTCGGGGTGGTTCCGGGTAATTAACGGGAGGTTTGGAACTTGGAAAATGCTGCTGAACTACTGGTGCTAGAGTTTTCCGCACCTACGGAGAGGGAGCCACAGGTGCGCGACCACAGAATCACATGGGAGGTCGTAGATGCATGCAATGTTGAGTTGGACTAGAACCGCAGGTGCGAGAAGAGGGCCTGCAAGCCCGCTAATGTGAGGTAGAGTCGCAGATGTGGAAGTGAGGAGTTGGCCGATTTCCGTAGAAGTGGAGGGAGAGGCGCATGTGCGCTATCATAGGTGCAGTATTTGGCCGCAGATGCGGAACCTGGGATTTTAAGTGAGTTCCGCACCTGCGATGGAAATTCCACAGGTGCGGCATCGCAGAACCAGAAAAAGGGTCCACATGTGCGGTTTCGCTGGGCAGAAAGTATAAATAGAGGACTTCGAGATTTTTTCTCATTTCCACCATTTTTAGTTCGGACTTTGGAGCTTTTGAGGTGACCTTTGAAGGGGATTCAAGGAAATTGACTGAGGTAAGTCCCTTGATCCTAAGTACCCTTAGCTATGGCATTTTCCCGTTGATTTCTCATCTAATTAGTGGGATTTTGAAGTGAAAATTGGGGGTTAGGGCTTGGGATTTTGGAGAATGTAATTTGGGGATTTGAATGACCAAATGGGGTCGGATTATGATAAATTTTGTATGGTTAGACTCATGAGTGAATAGGCTTCCGAATTTTGTGATGTTTGTTGGATTCCGAGATGTGGGCCCAGGGACCGGGTTTGAGCCGATTTTAGATTTTTGGCTATAATTTGGTATTTTTCTTGTGGAATTGATTCCTTTAGCCAATATTGATCGTATTGTATTACTTGTGACTAGATTCGGGATGTTCGGAGGCCGAATTGAGAGGCAAGGGCATTCCGTAGTAGGAGTTTACTTGGTTTGAGGTAAGTAACCCTTTCAAACTTGGTTCTGGGGGTTTGAAACCCCGAACTACGTGCTATACGATTGGTATTGAGGTGACGCGCATGCCAAGTGATGGGCGTGCGAGCGTGCACCGTGAAAAGGTGGACTGGTTGATTCCATGGCACTGTATAGTGACTCTATTTTGTTGATATCTGTGTTTTCATCTTGTGATAAAGTAATTGAGCTGTCAATCATGCTAGATATCATGTTTAGGCTTTATGCCGGTACTATTGGGACCCCTAGTGGTCGTTTCTTGCTGTCATCTCACTGATTTCATTGATATTATGTACTCAGTAATGTTCATACATTCCATATCATATCTCCATCTCAGTTGTTGTTTATTGATACATCATATCATTGTTTCGGGCTAGTTTTCATGATATTGTGAGCCCGTGAGTGAGAATGGAGAGATTGATGAGTGAGTGAGGCTGAGAGCCTGATTATGAATAACAGTTATGGGATCGGGTTGCACGTCGCAGCGGTTATACTGATTTTGTGATAGCGCTTGGGCTGTAGGAGCCCCTCCGGAGTCTAACACATCCCCAGTGAGCACGGTTGATATTATTGAGGGATGGATCTTCCCTGGACATGGATCTTGTCCGAAGTACTTGATACCCGAAGATGGATCTTCTCCACAATGCTGGATTGACCTTCCTCGGTACTGGGTGACTTATAGTCAGTGATGTATATATTCCTTGATGGATCTTCCCTGGGCCGTATGGGCCATATATAGTACCGAGTGCTTGAGCATTTGTGAGTGTGTGCACATGAGGCTGACAGCATGGTGCATCACATACAGCAGGTGCATTGGCATGTAGAGATAGCAGAATTATATTCTTTACACTGTTCAGATCTGCCTGACTTTACTGTTTTGAGTTGCCTATCTAATTTGGAAGCATGCCTATGTTTATATTCAGTTATTTCTATTTTATATGTATCGGTTGAGTTCGTCACTACCTTTCAGTCTAAAGTTTGGACTTGTTACTTACTGAGTTGGATGTACTCACATTACTCCGTGCACCTCGTGTGCAGATTTAGGCATTTTTGGTCACATCGGCGGTTGCTGATTACAGCTTTAAAGTTCAGAGACTACCAAGGTAGTTGCACGGTGCTCGCAGGCCTTGACTCTCCTTCTTTATCACTAGTTCTATTTTCAGTTTATTTCTGTAGACACTGTAGTGGACTGTATTCTGATTTAGATGCTCATGTACTCTGTGACACCCTGGTTTTGGGATGGATTGTCTCGTATTTTGGATATTTCTGTTTTCAAAAAGGTTTTCCTAAATTATTAAATTCCTTCTGTCTTTATGTTCAAAGATTTTTCTGTTTTGGTATATTGAGTTGTGGCTTGCCTAGTTCCATGGTAGGCGCCATCACGACGGGGTAGGTTTTGGGTCGTTACAAGTTAGTATCAGAGCCTAGGTTACATAGGTCTCACGAGTCATGAGAAGGTTTAGTAGAGTCTTGCGGATCGGTACGGAGACGTCTGTACTTATCTTCGAGAGGCTGCCGAACCATTAGGAAACTTCACATTCTTGAATTCTTATCGTACGAATCTTTTAATTCTGATAACCAAATTTCTGTTGTTCTAATTCTCTCACAGATAGTGAGGACGCGTACTGCAGGACAGGATGGACAACCACCAGTACCACCAGTCAGGGCCGCAAGGGGCTGAGGTCGCGGTAGAGGTCGCGGTAGGGGCTGAGGTGCAGCCCGTATAGCAGCTGGGGCAGTACCTGCAGATCCACCAGTTGCCCCAAGTCAGGACCAAATTCCAGTTGTTGATGCACCAGCTAAGGCACCACCTGTGCCTATTGTGATTCCAGGCCTTCAGGAGGCCTTAGCTCAGATTTTGACCACATGTACCAGTCTTGCTCAGGCGGTCTCTGTTCCAACTGCAGTAGGCACTTCTCAGGCCAGGGGAGGTGCTTAGACTTCCCGTTGCCCGCACACCAGAGCAGGTGGTACAGGTATTCCACACACCGGGGGCACCACCAGCCCAGCCGGTTGCAGCTGCTCAGGACTACATGGTTCCTACTATGCCTGATGATGAGCAGTGTGGATTGGAGAGGTTTGGGAAAACCCAGCATCCATCGTTCTGTGGTGCAGAGGGAGAGGATGCACAGGGTTTCTTGGACAGGTGTCAGAGGATACTCCGTACAACAGGCATTCTAGAGACCAGTGGGGTAATCATTCACTACCTTTCAGTTCTCTGGGGCCGCATTCAGTTGGTGGGAGGCTTATGAGAGGCGTAGGCCGGTCGGCGCAGTGCCCCTTACTTGGAAGTAGTTCTCCGTCATCTTTCTGGAGAACTTTGTTCCTCAGTCCCGTAGAGAGGAGTTGCGCAGGCAGTTTGATTAGCTTCGTTAGGGTGATATGTTTATGACACTGCATGAGATGCGATTCTCGGAGTTGGCCTGTCATGCTATCTGCTTAGTTCCCATAGACAGGGAGAGGATTAGGAGATTTATAGATGGCCTTACTTTTCAGCTACGATTGCTTATGACTAGACAGAGAGTGTATGGTGCTACAGTTGATGAGGTTGTCGATACTGCCCGTCAGATTGAGATAGTTCTCAGTCAGGAGGGGGTTGAGAGGGAGGCCAAGAGGCCTCGTGGACATGGTGGATTCAGTGGTGTTCCTTCTGGGGGTCAGTTCCACCATAGTAGGTGTCGTCCTTTTGGACAAGCTCAGACGACTCGCACGATACACCGTGGTGCACCATCTGACCATGGTGCACACAGCTATCAGCGGGGCCAGTCTTCATTCAGTGCACTACCAGCTCAGAGTTCGTCCCATGCACCATCAGCTCAGGGTTCATCTGTGTCAGTACCTTCTAGTAGTTATTCCGGTGCTAAGGGTTCCCTTCAGTCCCCACAGCCATTTGCAAAGAGAGATTTCTTTGAGTGCGGAGATTGGGGTCATATCTAGAGGCATTTTCCCCGACTTTTAGGAGGTTCATCTCAACATGGGAGTCAGCCTTCGACTTCGGCACCAGTTACTTCACCACCCGCCCAGCCAAATTGGGTTGGAGCTCGATCAGCTAGGGGTCGCCCTAGAGGGGGAGGCCGATCAGGTGGTGGTCAGGCCCATTTCTATACATTTTTTTCCATACTAGATGCCATTGTTTTGGATGTTGTGATTACAGGTATTGTCTTAGTTTGCCATAGAGGTGCCTCTGTATTATTTGACCCTGGTTCCACTTATTTATATGTGTCCTCGTATTTCGCTTATTATCTGGATATGCCCCATGAGTCTCTAGTTTCACATGTTCATGTGTTTACACCGGTGGGCGATACTGTCATTGTGGGATGTGTATATCGGTCATGTGTGGTGACTAATGGGAGTCTAGAGACTATAGTAGATCTCTTATTGCTTAGTATGGACAATTTAGAGGTTATCTTGGGTATGGTGAGTTACCAGATGTTTTGTTATATGATTTTAAGCCAAGCCGGGGAGTCTTCTATCTATGATTTGATTGCAGAATTTTGTACGGTATTAGTTTTTGGGCTGATACATACTTGTTGGTTGGTTATGACTTGCAGAGGTTGATATCGCGGGTGACTTGAGCAAGAAAATTTCTTAAATGCGAGTTATATTGCACTTTATAAAATTATGAGATGATTAAATTGTTATTTTGAAGGATGTAGTACGCACAGGGTGTGAATTTGATCGATGGTGTTAAGGCAGGGTTACCCCTTCGAGCGTTGTTGTGCTAATGAGGCACGTGTCTTTCAGCCCGCTTGGGCGATGAAATTTAGAATCTGAAATTACATTTAATGGTGCCGAGATTTGCGGTAATTCTGTATAATTATGGATTCTACATTTTAGTATAAGAAAGGTAAGAAGAAGAATTTTAAATTCGCATAAGGTATTTTCAGAGTTAGCGTCACCATTGAGGTATTTATAGAGGTACTTAAGAAGAGTACAATGGCTTACGGGCCTTATGGTCGTGTGGTGTTATGTTAGGGTGTCTTGTAGTGAGCTCTAGGTAAGGATCGTAGAGTTCTAACAAGGAGAAATATCAAATTGAAGATAATTCAAAAGAAACTCGAAGTAAATAGGACAACTGGGTAGTAGGCTAGACCAGTGTGTTGATGGCATGATAGATATGGTGTCGTGAAGGATTAAGATTTACATGTACAAGGTGGCAGTTTATTCTTGAAGGCAAGTTCACGAATTATGGACAGAATGGTCAGTGTTGTATATTTAGATGAATGTTATAGTTGCTCGGAAATCCCTCAAAGGGGTGCGCGGTTGAAGGGGTTGTGTTTTGATTTACGGATGTGTCATTCGGTTGTTGTTGAGCTTATTCGTGTTTTGATATGTTGGGTGAGTTGCTCTTCTACGCTAAGAGGGGTTGTGATTCGTTGGTTGTATGCTCCCATGGTGCAGTTCTATTGGGGCCTTATAGCAGAAATGTGCGCGAGATGGGTATTTGGGTAATGCATGAGTGGTTGCACATTGGTTATATTCTTTTGGGTTTGTGTGGAATTGTTTCATTTGCTCTTCATGGTTATGGTAATGCGCTTTGAGTACTTGATGCCGGATTGCGCGTGGTTATTAATTTTGAGCATGGTGGCTGAGGTATTTCATGTGGATTACTGTTTAGATGGGGTCGCGTATTGTGGCAGAGTTATTTTAAGATATGATCCTTGCGTTAGATTTGTGTGTTATGGTTCTAAGGTGTGTAATGGGTTCTTAGCATTGTGTTGGGGTGGTACCCGTCGGGCTTACCGTACGATTCTCTTGTTTGAGTCATTATCGTGATTGAGTACATTTAGAAGGTTGCTTATTGGTGCACGGATTACACGGGTTGTGGCTTTAGATAGTATGGGTGTGGCATGTCAGTAGAGTAGTTGGTATTTGATAAGAAGAAATCGTCGGATCTAGGATGGGTGCTATCAGATTGGATTGTGGAATATGTAGAAGGATAATATTGAAAGTCGGCTTAGGAATTTGCTATGGTTCTTGTCGAAGTAAAGTGAGCTCCACGACTAGTAGATCTGGTGAATGGTTATGAGTCTCTGCGTGTTCCTTTCATCATTGGTGGTGTACGAAGGTTTTAGAATGGAGTCTTGCTTGATACGAGGTTTATTACCGGTATGGAGTTGTTTCAAGCAGCTACGGTGATTAGAAATCATTGCTTCGAGCATTTGAGCTATGTGGTATTTGAAGTTTTGAGAATTTGAGTTATGGTTATGGCTTTTGGTACAGCTTGCCCCGATTTATACAGTGTATAGGTTGCGGGATTTTGACCTTATAAAAAATTTCGGATGTTGAAAATTGGATTCTAAGGCTTGTGAGTTAGGTAGAATTTAGAAAATTTCAGTTGTGTGATGTTATCGGACTTATATGGGATAGGGTGACGTGGGATCACCCCCAGGTACGTGGGTGGTAAGATGGAATAGTGATTTTATGGCCTGGAAACAACTCTTGGCACGTTCGAGAACGAACGTATGTTTAAGTGAGGGAGGATGTAACGACCCGGCCGGTCGTTTCAAGAGTTATTGCCACGTTCCCCCATTTCTTGCTTCGTTTTGTGTTCTTCAGCTATATTATGATGTACCGGGTTAGTTTGTTCGAGTCCGGAGTGGTTTCGGACTGAATTGAGACACTTAGTCTCTTTATTATAAGCTTAGGTTGGAAAAGCCAACCGTATGTTGACTTATATATAAGCGATCTCGGATTTCAATTTTGATGGTTCAGTTAGCTTCGTTAGATGATTTTGGACATAGTAGTGCGTCCGAAATGTGATTTGGAGGTCCGTAGTGGAATTAGGCTTGAATTGGCGAAAGTTGGTAATTTGGCGATTATGGTCAGCAGTGGAAATTTGATATCGGGGTCAGAATGGATTTCTGGAAATTGGAGTAGGTTCGTGGTGTCATTTGTGACGTGTGTGTAAAGTTGAGGTCATTCGGACGTGGTTTGGTAAGTTTCGACATCGTTTGTGAAATTTGAAAGTTTAAAAGTTCTTAGGCTTGAATCTGAGGGTAATTTGGTGTTTTGATATTGTTTTGAGTGATTTGAAGGCTCGTCTAAGTTCGTATGATGTTATGGGACATGTTGGTATATTTGGTTGAGATTCCGAGGTCCTCGGGGTTGTTTCGGGTGGTTAACGGGAGGTTTGGAACTTGGAAAATGCAGCTAAACTACTATTGCTGGTGTTTTCTGCACCTGCGGAGAGAGAGCCGCAGGCGCGACCACAGAAGCGCATGTGAGGTCGCAGATGCGGGCACTGCTGAGTTGGACTGGAACCACAGGTGCGAGAAGGGGGTCACATCTGCGAGACCGCAGATGCGAGGCTGAGTCGCAGATGCGGAAGTGAGGAGTTGGCCGATTTCTGCAGAAGCGGAGGGAGAGGCACAAATGCGCTATCGCATGTGCGGTATTTGGCCGCAGATGCGAAACCTGGGATTTTAAGTGAGTTTCGCACCTACGATGGAAATTCCTCAGGTGCGGCATCGCAGAAGTGAAAAAAGGGACCGCATGTGCGGTTTCACTGGGCAAAAAGTATAAATAGAGGACTTCGAGATTTTTCCTCATTTACATCATTTTTAGCTCGGACTTTGGAGCTTTTGAGGAGATTTTAGAAGGGGAATTCAAGGAAATTCACGGAGGTAAGTCCCTTGAGCCTAAGTACCCTTAGATATGGCATTTTCCTATTGATTTCTCATCTAATTAGTAGGGTTTTGAAGTGCAAATTGGGGGTTAGGTCTTGGGATTTTGGAGAGTATAATTTGGAGATTTGAATGACCAAATAAGGTCGGATTATGATAATTTTTTTATGGTTAGACTCATGAGTGAATATGCTTCCGAATTTTTTGATGTTTGTTGGATTCCGAGATGTGGGCCCAGGGGCTGGGTTTGAGCCGATTTAGGATTTGTGGCTATAATTTGGTATTTTTCTTTTGGAATTGATTCCTTTAGCCTATATTGATCGTATTGTATTACTTGTGACTAGATTCGGGACGTTCAGAGGCCTAATTGAAAGGCAAGGGCATTCTGGAGAGGACTTTGCTTGGTTTGAGGTAAGTAACGCTTTCAAACTTGGTTCTGAGGGTTCGAAACCCCGAACTATGTGTTATACGATTGGTATTGAGGTGACGCACATGCCAAGTGACGGGCGTACGAGCGTGCATTGTGAAGAAGGTGGCCTGGTTGATTCCATGGCACTGTATAGTGACTCTATTTTGTTGATATCCGTGTTTTCATCTTGTGATAAAGTAATTGAGCTGTCAATCATGCTAGATATCATATTTAGGGTTTATGTCGGTACTATTGGGACCCCTAGTGGGCATTTCTTGCTTTCATCTCACTGATTTCATTGATATTATGTATTCAGTCATGTTCATGCATTCCATATCATATCTCTGTTTCAGTTGTTGTTTATTGATACATCATATCATTATTTCGGCCTAGTTTTCATGATATTGTGAGCCCGTGAGTGAGACTGGAGAGATTAATGACTAAGTGAGGCTGAGAGCCTGATTATGAATGACAGTTATGGGATCGGGCTACACGTCGTAGCGGTTATACTGATTTGTGATAGTGCTTGGGCTGTAGGAGCCCCTCCGGAATCTGTAACACACCCCCAGTAAGCGGGGGTTATATTATTGAGGGATGGATCTTCCCTGGACATGGATCTTGTCCGAAGTACTTGATACCTAGAGATGGATCTTCTCCACGATGCTGGATTGACCTTCCTCGGTACTGGGTGACTTATAGTCAGTGATGTATATATTCCTGGATGGATCTTCCCTGGACATGGATCTTGTCCGAAGTACTTGATACCTAGAGATGGATCTTCTCCACGATGCTGGATTGACCTTCCTCGGTACTGGGTGACTTATAGTCAGTGATGTATATATTCCTGGATGGATCTTCCCTGGACATGGATCTTGTCCGAAGTACTTGATACCTAGAGATGGATCTTCTCCACGATGCTGGATTGACCTTCCTCGGTACTGGGTGACTTATAGTCAGTGATGTATATATTCCTGGATGGATCTTCCCTGGGCCGTATGGGCCATATATAGTACCGAGTGGTTGAGCATTTGTGAGTGTGAGCACATGAGGCTGACAGCATGGTGCATCACATACAACAGGTGCATTGGCATGTAGAGATAGCAGAATTGTATTTTTTACACTGTTCGGATCTGCCTCACTTTACTGTTTTGAGTTGCCTATCTAATTTGGAAGCATGCCTACGTTTCTGTTCAGTTATTTCTATTTTATATGTATCGATTGAGTTCATCACTACCTCGCTCGTAGGCCTTGACTCTCCTTTATCACTAGTTGTATTTTCATTTTATTTCTCTCTACACTGTAGTGGACTGTATTCTGATTTAGACGCACATGTACTCTATGACACCCTGGTTTTAGGATGGATTGTATCGTATTTTGGATATTTCATTTTTCAAAAAGGCTTTTCCTAAATTATTAAATTGCTTCTGTCTTTATGTTCAAAGATTTTTCTGTGTTGGGATGTTGAGTTGTGGCTGCCTAGTTCCAAGATTGGCGCCATCGCGACGGGTAGGTTTTGGGTCGTGACGGAGTTGTTCACTTCCGGATATCTTGTTAAGATTTTGTGCACATTATGGTCGAGCCATGGGCTCCTTATTGTCGAAAATAATGTATTGTTGATTTCCGTGGCAAGTTGTAATGTTTGAGAATTTGAGGTGCAATTTGTGATATGTTTTGATATTTGAGCACTTGATATGCATTTTGTGATATGTTGTAATATTTGAGCACTTGAGGTGCAATTTGTGAAATGTGGTGATATTTGAGCACTTGAGGTGCAATTTATAATATGTTGTGATATTTGAGCACTTGAGGTATAAGTTGTGTTATATTGTGATATTCGGGCATTTGAGATGCGAATTGTGATATATTATGATATTGATATGCATGCGGTAATATAAGGTTTGGGTGTTGTAACGCATGTGGTGAGATAAGGAGGGCTTGATATGCGTGGCTAGTAGGGGAACTACTAGAAGCCATGAGGTGTGATAAGGGTGGCTAAAACGCGGGATGCTATTTCGAAAAAAGAAAATTTAAAAACTAAATGTGAAGGCTCCCGCGGTGATATAAGGAAATATTAAAATTTATTTATGATTTGGGACTACGAGACGATACCTCGTGAGTGCCCTTTGTTGATATTTCTCTATGGTTATACTTTCCTTTGGTTATTTATTTTTTGTAATGTGTAAATTCTTGTGTTGTTTTGTGATGTATTATTTGATTTTATTATGTGTTTTGTATTCTTTGTTGTATTGTGTTGGCTTTGGCTCTTTGTACAAAACTATGAGGATTTGTGTTTTTGGTTTTTACTGATTTTCGAGGTTTGAGTTGTTTTGAATAAAAGAAATTGCTATTATGTTTTATTTTAAAAAACATTTACATCTAAATCAGTAGCTATCGGATACTTCATTTTAATTGAAATGTGATTTTCTTCACCCAAACGAGTTCAAAAATAAACTCATTTCTTTGTTGATTTCTTACTTGATTTAAAAAAATTATAAACATACTTTATTGAAAATAAATTGATCCTGTGGATCTTATATACATTTATATTTTAGTGCGTGAGTTTTTCATGCGGTTGTAGTTGTAATCGAGATATGGCCACGAGGTGCCGTGAAAATATGAAAGTGGGCTGAGACTCGTGTTTTATGATTATGAAATAAGGTGTCACAAAGTGACTTTTATTTGAAAGAATTATATTCGAAAGCTTTTTATTTGAAGAACTTATATGTGAAAGATTTATATTTGAAGGACTTACATTTGAAAGATGTATATTTTGAAGGACTTGATTAATTGGTTGTACTTGTGTTCATTATTATCTTGAGCAATATTTATGGTGTTCTTGCTGCCTTGTTGTTTATATCACTAGTTGATTATTGTTGCTATAACTGCTATTTGTCTTTCTATTATTTCTGTATGCTATATTGCACAGGTTATTTGACTATTGAGTGTCTTGACTCTACCTCGTTACTACTCCACTGAGGTTATTCTTGATACTTATTGGGTACCGGCTGTGGTGTATTCATACTATACTTCTGCACATTTTTGTGCGGAGCTAGGTATTAGAGATATTGGATTCAGACAGAGCTTAGAGTATGGTCGCAAGGATTTAAGGTAGAGCTGCTTGGCCGTCACAGTCCCTTGGAGTTTTTCCATTTTTATTGTACTGTCAACTCTTATCCGTACAGTATTGTATACTCGATTCTTGAGATCATTACATGTATTCAGTTAGAGTTTGTGACTCAGTATTACCAGTCTTTGAGGTTTTTATATTTGTTTCCTTTTTTGGTTTCGACACTTGTATTAAATTATATGTTTAAAAAAATGGCTCGAAATATAATTGTAATCAGCTTACCTAGTCTTGAGACTAAGTTCTATCACGACGCCTGTGTAGAATTTTAGGTCGTGACAAATTTGTCACAAAGCCCTTGATTGTCATCTCCCTAAAAATGTCACGACTCAAACTCCCTCTGTATAATGTCGTGACGGCACCTAGTCTCTACGACCAGGTAAGCCTAACAAATTGTGGAAAATAACAAACGAAAGTAAAACTTGGCAACTAACAGCAGTGGATAACTGAATAACTAGTAACAATGCTGCTCGGCATGTACAATAACCAATACTCTATAAATACATAGTCTTCCCAAAACCCGAAACATCATAAGTCACAAGCTACAGAAGGAAATTAGTATCTCTACACACCAGAGTCTAACAAAACAAGTACGGAAGGTAAATGGCATAGGAATGAATAGAGGGGGACTCCGAGGTATGCGGACGTGGAAAATGTACCTTGAAGTCTCCGTACAACAGCAAGCACTCTCAGCTAGTAGCAGGGCTGATAAGAAGTACCTGGATCTTCACACAAAAACATGTGCAGAAGAGTAGCATGAGTATACATAACGGTACCCAGTAAGTGCCAAGCCTAACCTCGATCGAGTAGTGATGAGGTCAGGTCAGGACCACTGGTATATAATAAATAAAGCAGGAGAATATACAGTATAATAAGAGACTAGAATTTAACAAAAAGAAACACATCAAGGCAACAGTGTAACACATAGGGGTAAAATCAGGGATCTCCCGAGATACCGTCTCGTAGTCCAAAACATAATATACAGGGAGAACTCCCGAGGTACCGCCTCGTAGTCTCAAAAGTAAATATGCAGAGAGAACACCCAAGGAACCGCCTCGTAGTCTCAAAAGTAAATGTGCAGGGAGAACTCCCTTCCTCGTACTCTCAAAAGTAAATATACAGGGAGAACTCCCGAGGAACCGCCTCGTACTCTCAAAAGTAAATGTGCAGGGAGAACTCCCTTCCTCGTACTCTCAAAAGTAAATATACAGGGAGAACTCCCGAGGAACCGCCTCGTACTCTCAAAAGTAAATGTGCAGGGAGAACTCCCTTCCTCGTACTCTCAAAAGTAAATATACAGGGAGAACTCCCGAGGAACCGCCTCGTACTCTCAAAAGTAAATGTGCAGGGAGAACTCCCAAGGAACTGCCTCGTAGTCTCAAAAATAAATATACAGGGAGAACTCCCGAGGAACTGCCTCATAGTCTCAAAAGTAAATATGCAGCTCAAACCGACAAATACAACAGTTAACAGCAAAATTTCTATAGTTATACTGATAAAGAACAAGGAAAAGCAGGGAATCAACTAGGCATGCTTCACAGAGTTCAAATAAACAGTTAAAGCACGTAGACATGCGATATTAGACTAAACAGGATAACTACACATATTGGAATATCCCAATTTAGAATGAAAATAGACTAATACTCATTTAAACGGTATAGCTCAAATTAAAGGAAGATAGGTTGCTACTCAATAAAAATACCCGTGTACATACTCGTCACCTCACGTACACGGCGCTCACATATCACAACAGTACCAAATCCTAAGGGGATTTCCCCCACACAAAGTTAGGCAAGTCACTTACCTTGAACCAAACTCAATCAATCGGTAACAATGCCTTTTCCACAAATATCTGACTCTGAATGATCCAAATCTAGCCAAAAACAATTACATATCATACATACAACTATAATAGACTTATCTAATTAATGAAATCAAGACTTTAACAATAAATTTTGAAAATCGCCCCAAAAGGTCGACCCGGGCTCACGTCTCAGAATCAGGTAAAAGTCACAAAATATGAACACCCATTCACTCACGAGTTCACTCGTACCAAAGTTATCCAAATCTGATATCCAAATGCGAATCGAAACTCGAAAATTTATTTGAAGAACTTCTCCCATTTTTCCCAAATTTTTCAACCCAAATCCGAAATTAAAGGATGGAATTAATGATAGATTAGTGGGATATAACCAAAATGGAGTGTAGAATCATTACCTAATCGATGTCTCTGAAAATCCCTCAAAATCTCATCCAAATCCGAGCTCTCAAACTCAAGTTTTGATAAAAATGGCCAAACCCTCGTTTTGAAATGATATAAGTCTGCCCAGTGATTCCTTAATCGCGATCGCGGAAATAGCCTTGTGATCGCGAAGAACAACTTCTCTGCCCCGGGATTTAACCCTATGCGAACGCTTAAAACACCAAGTGAACACGATGTACTGGCTCTCAGACTTACGCAATTGCGAACGTCCTCACACGTTTGCGATGAGCAAAGCACGTGGCCCAGCTTTAGCCTCCTAAACTCTACGTGAACGCGACCTTGGCCACGTATTCGTAAAGAAGCACTTCATACCACTACGCGTTCACATCCTTCTGCCCGTGAATGCGAAGAACAAAACTTCCTCTGCCCAGCTACGCCTACGCAATCACGGCCCCTCTCTCGCGATTGCGTATAAGGAAATCGGATGCACCAGATTACAGAACTTCAGCCATTTCTCTAAGTCCAAAACGCATCTGATAATGATCGAAACAAACCCGAGGACCCCGGGACCTCAGCAAAAATACCATACAAACTTAGTCGAGCCCTCAAATAACATCAACCAATGCTAAAAACACGAATCACCCTCCGATTCAAACTTAATAAAATTGAAACTTCCTATTTCTACAACCGATGCCGAAACCTATCAAACCATGTCCGATTGATCCCAAATTTTGCACACAAGTCATATTCAACCCTATGGACCTACTCCAACTTCCGAAATCGGAATCTTTCCTGATATATAAAAGTCCACTGCCGGTCAAAATCTCCAAAAATTTAACTTTCGTCATTTCAAGCCTAAATGAGCTATAGACCTCTAAAACACAATCTGGACATGCCCCTAAGTCCAAAATTACCCAATGGAGCTAACGGAACCAGCGAAACTCTATTCTAGAGTCGTCTTCACACAGTTCTAACTACGGTCAAAATCTTAAGGCTTAAGCGTCCGTTTAGGGACTAAGTGTCTCAAAATACTCCGGAACCAAAAACAAAACCTCCTGACAAGTCACATAAGCAGAAAAAGATACTGGGGAAGCAGTTAATAGGGAATCAGGACTATTACCCTCAAAATGACCGGCCGGGTCGTTACAAAAAAGGACAAGAAAAAGGGACATGCCAATATAGTGGAGAATAATGATGACATTGATTATCTGTGTGCAACGTTTTCAGATTGTAACTTAGTTGGAAATCTGAAGGAGTGGTGGATTGACTCTAGAGCCACTCGACATGTTTGTGCTGTCAAAGAAGCATTTGTGACTTGCTCTATTGCTAGTCCCGAAGAAAAGCTTTCCATGGGAAATACTGCAATAGCCAAGATTGAGGGTTATGGGAAGATATTCCTGAAGATGACTTCCGACAAGGTGTTAACGCTCACCAACGTTCTCCATGTTCCTACTATTTGGAAAAATTTAGTTTCAACTTCTTTACTTGTTAAGAATGGATTCAAATGTGTATTTGTATCTAACAAAGTTATTGTAAGCAAGAATGATATGTATGTTGGAAAGGGCTACCTCATAGAGGCATAGAGGGCCTTTTCAAACTCAATGTAATGGTTGTTGACAGTATTAATAAAATTTCAGCTTCTTCTTATTTATTGGAGTCGAATGATTTATGGCATATTCGTTTAGGATATGTCAATTACAAAAACCTTATAGAAGTTAATTAATTTAGAAGTATTGCCTAAATTCGAGTGTAATAAATCAAAATGTCAAATATGTGTTGAATCTAAGTTTGTCAAACATCCTTATAAGTCTGTTGAAAGGAATTCAAATCTTTTAGACTTAATTCATACTAACATTTATGATATGAATTCAAGACCATCTTGTGGCGGAAAAAAGTACTTTATAACTTTTATTGACGATTGTACTTGATATTATTATGTTTATTTGCTTAATAGTAGGGATGAAGCAATTGAAGCCTTTAGTCAATATAAGAATGAAGTAGAGAATCAATTTAATAAAAAGATTATAATGATTAGAAGTGATCGGGGTGGAGAATATGAATCTCCTTCTACAGAAATATGTTCAGAATATGGAATTATCCATCAAGCTACTGCCCCTATATACCTCAATCTAATGGAATTACAGAAAGAAAAAACCAGACATTAAAGGAAATGATGAATGCTTTATTAATAAGTTCCGGCTTACCGCAGAGCTTGTGGGGGGGAGCTATCCTTACAGCTAACCGAATACTTAATAGAGTACCCCACATCAAAATGCAATCTATTCCATATGAAAAATGGAAAGGAAGAAAACCCAACTTGAAATATTTCAAAGTGTGGGGGTGTTTAATAAAGGTACAAGTACCTTTACCCAAAAAGGTAAAAATCGGACCAAAAATTGAGGATTGTGTTTTTATTGGATATGCTACAAATAGTAAAGTATGTCGATTTTTGGTTCATAAGTCTGATAATCCCGAAATACATGTTAATACGATAATTGAATCAGAAAATGCTGAATTATTTGAAAACATCTATCCGTATAAAACTGAATGTGAATCGTCAAGTGAAAGACCTATACGACCACGAGAAGAACCAAAGGAAAATACTCCAAGTATAGAGGATCAATGGCATAGCAAATGTCAAAGAACATCTACTTCCTTTGGACCATATTTCGTGACATTCTTTCTTGAAAAGGAGCCTCAAACTTTCAAAGCAGCTATGTCATCTTCTAACTCGGCATTTAGGAAAGAGGCAGTCAATAGTGAGATTCAAATCAATTTTGGATAATCATACATGAGAATTGGTTGATCTTCCTCCAGAAAATAAGCCTTAAGGTTCGCAATGGATCTTTAAGAGGAAAATGAAAGTTGATGCCACTATTGACAAATATAAGACAAGACTTGTTGTCAAAGGTTATAGACAAAAGAGAGGCCTTGATTACTTTGACACTTACTCGCCAGTAACAAGGATAACATCTATTAGGGTATTAGCAGCAGTGGCGCCCGTGTATGGTCTTGAAATCCATAAAATGGATGTTTAAAAAAATTTCTTAAATGGAGAATTGGAGGAAGAAATTTATATGAAACAACCTGAGTATTTTGTGGTTCCTCGTAAAGAAAAGAAAGTGTGTAAACCTGTTAAGTCTCTATGGACTTAAACAAGCACCCAAACAATGACATGTTGAATTTGATCATACAATGTTGGTAAATGGGTTTAAAATCAATGAGCGTGACAAATGTGTTTACATTATAAATACCCCAAGTCATGAAGTCATTGTTTGTTTATATGTTGATGACATGTTGATAATGAGTAAAGATATGGTAGATATAAATGCTACTAAGCACATGCTAGCTAGAAAATTTGATATGAAAGACTTAGAAGTTGCTGATGTGATCTTAGGAATCAGAATTCACAAGACTCCACAAGGTCTACATTATCACAATCTCACTATATTGAAAAAGTACTTGACAAGTTCAAGTATTTGAATTTCAAGATTGACAAGACTCCAATTGATGCGAGATATGCACTTCAAAAGAATAAAGGTGAAAGAGACTCACAACTGGACTATGCAAAAGTATTGGGAAGTTTGATGTATATCATGAATTATACGCGACCAGATATAACATGTGTTATTAGTAAACTGAGTCGGTTTACAAGTAATCCCAATCAAATACATTGGATGTAAATGAAACGAGTTTTGGGGTATCTGAAACATACCCAAGACTATGCTCTGCATTATAATAAATATTTCTCCGTGATTGAGGGATATAGTGATGCAAATTGGATCATCGGATGATCTGAAGTTAAATCCACGAGTGGATATATTTTCACAATTGGGGTGGATCAGTGTCTTGAAAATCATCCAAACAAACGTGCATCGCCCATTCTATAATGGAATCTGAATTCATAGCTTTAGACAAGGTCGGTGAAGAAGATGAATGGCTCTAGAATTTCCTAGAAGATATTCCATTTTAGCCCAAACCTTTGACACCTATATGTATACATTGTGATAGTCAAGCGACAATAAGTAGGGCAGGGAGCGTTATGTATAACGAAAAATCTCGTCACATACGACTGAGACACAATACCGTTAGGAAACTACTCTCTAGTGGTGTTATCACAATTGACTATGTGAAGAAAAGAGATAATGTGTCGGATCCACTTACAAAAGGCCTATCTAGAGAGGCAGTTGAAAGATCATTGAAGGGAATGGGTTTAAGGCCTAGGGCAAGTCATCATGGTGGTAACTCTACCTAGTAGACTATAGATCCCAAGAGCTAGATTCAAAGAGATCAAACAAAGTTATGAATGACGGTTCAACATTGTCAAGTAACTCAACCCATTCTCTTGATGAAGACAATGTTCAAGAATCAGGGTAAAGCATTAAGGCTTTTGGATGAGTCAATAAAGCTTAAATATTTTTAATGATTTGCTAAGTCTGGCAGGAAATAACCAGATAGTGTGTCTATATGACTATACGTTTAGAAATCACATATGTGGGTGTGAAGTATAAGCTGCTTCAAGGGGAATGAAAGTAAAGGCCCATTCCCTAAGCACTCATGAAACCAGGAGGTGTTCATAGCTGAAACGAACACAAACATGAGAACTATAGATGGTTAATTATTGATTGTGTGACTTATGTTGTCTAGGTATACAACAAAGCTCGACGTTTCAAAGATATCAAATCTACCGATTGACTAAGTATATCTGATATAAGTTCACTACAGAAACCTACTTACCAGAATGCAACTAATCCTTGCATGTAAATCACACACTCGTCCATATATTCCTTTGTCTTATAGCCATTCCCCATTCATGTGGGGAATTATTGGGATTAAAGGTTGGTGAATGAGAAATTAAGGGAAGAAATATGAAGGGAAAGTGAGCTCCCTTATGCTTTGGAAAGAGCAATTGTCCCACATTGGTGGTGGAAAGTAAAATGTGCTTATATTTTGAAAGAACTTCCTTGGTATTAAATGGGTTGGAAAGAAGGTAAGCCTCGTGTCGTCATCGTCGTCGCTCGCTCGGTCGGCTTTGTAATGACCCAACCGGTCATTTTGACTTTTAGAACCATGTTCCCTAAAATAAAACTTCTCGTATGTGCTTTTAATGATTTATAACTTGCGGGGATAGTTGGTTCGGGATTTGGAAGTGTTTGGGTTGAAATTGGAACACTTGGTTTAAGTTGGCTTTAAAAGACCAAGTTTAACTTCGGTCAATATTTTGAGCAAATGACCCCAGAATAGAATTTTGATGATTCCAACATCTCCATATGGTAATTTTGGACTTGGGAGCATGTTCAAAATTTTATTTGGAAGTTCGTAGTTAAATTAGGCTTGAAATGGCTAAAACAAGAATTTAAGTTTGGAAGTTTGACGGGGGAGTTGACTTTTTGATATCGGATTCGAAATCCAGTTCCGAAATTATTCATAGCTCTATTATGTCATTTATGACTTGTTTATAAAATTTGAGGTCAATTGGACTTGATTTGATAGGTTTCGATATCGAATGTAGAAGTTGGACATTTTAAGTTTCATTAAGCTTAAATTGGAGCATAATTCATGGTTTTAGCGTCGTTTTATGTGATTTGAGGTTTCACATAGGTTTGTATGATGTTTTAGGACTTGTTGGTATATTTGGTTGAGGTTCCGAGGGCCTCGGGTGAGTTTTGGATGGTTAACGGATCAAAAGTATGACTTAAAACAGCTGCTGCAATTTTTCCTTTCTGCTGGAAATTTTGGGTTGTGATCGAGTCCAAGATCGAGCCCAAGATCGAGGACATGATAAATCATGTTGATCTAGATATTGCTATTTTTATTTTATTTATTATTATTGACTCTTAGTGAGTGTCAAAGTCGGTCATCTCGTCTTTACCACTTCGCGATTAGGCTTGATACTTACTGGGTACACGTTGTTTACGTACTCATGCTACACTTGCTGCACTTTTTGTGCAGGATCTGAGACAGGCACTAATGGAGGACCTATCATTGTACATCCACGTTATCTAGAGGCGTAGTGGTGAGCTGCCTTTCTGAGCCGTTCTGCAGCTACCAGTGTCTCTTCTTGTATTTACATTATGTCTATTTTGTTTCAGACAGTATTTGGAGTTTTGTATAATCTACTAGATTCTCATACACTTTGTGATACCAGGTCTTAGCACACACATTGGTAGAATTTGGAATTGTATTATTTTCTTGGATTTAAGTTAATCGGTATCTTTTCTAGTTTCTTTAATATTGCTAGTAAAATAATAAAATTTCTTAGAAAATCATTCTGAAAATAATTGATATATGTTTAATTTATTTGTTGGCTTGCCTAGCTGTAGTGTTGGGCGTCATCATGACCTATAGGTGAAATTGGGTCGTGACAACATGGTATCAGAGCACTAGGTTCATGTAGGTCTCACAAGTTATGAGCAGACCTAATAGAGTCTTGCGGATCGGTACGGAGACGTTTGTACTTATCTTCGAGAGGCTATAGGGTGTGAGGAAACTACCTTTCTTCATATTCCATCGTGTAATTAATGTAGTACTAAATATCCTTCTCTTATTCCCTCACAGATGGTGAGAACGCGCTTTAATGAGGTTCCAGACCAGGGAAGAGCTACTCCCCCAATTTCTAGAGGCCGAGGCAGAGGCAGAGGGAGGGCTACAACCCGTGGTAGAGGGTCAGGATGTCCTAGGACTGTTCTATTTATGCCGACAGTGGGTCCAGCAGAGAACCCCATTGTTGAGGAATAGGATGAGGTGCATGTGGCAGATCCAGCTCCGGTGGATTTCACATCTGCACCAGGATTCCAGGATGTTATGGGTCATACACTGCGGTTCATGGACAATATGACTCATGCCGGTTTATTTCCGGCAGACCCAGCCGCATTCCAGGCGGGCGGGGGGAGCACAGACCCCTACCGCGCAGACTCATGGGTAGGAAGCTGCTGTATATCAGACCCAGGGTGCACTACCCATGGGTGGAGTCCAGCTAGTGGCAACAGCTACATCTGAGCCCAGGCCAGCTGTAGCCGCTGATCCGCAGAAACTATTGGACAGATGGACTAGACTACATCCTCCTGTCTTTGGGGGTGAGCGACATGAAGATCCCAGGATTTCATTGATCGGTGCAAGGATAGACTTTACAACATGAGGATATTGGAGTCTCATGGGGTAGACTTTTCTACTTTTCAACTAGAGGGAAGAGCCTGTAGATGGTGGCAGTCTTATCTTCTTCGCAGACCAGTAGATTCTCCTCCCATGACTTGGGACAGGTTCACCCGTATTCTTTTGGACAGGTATATTCCACCCTCTCAGAGGGAAGAGTTGCAGTTTCAGTTTGAGCAGCTCCAGAAGGGTCAGATGTCGGTAATCGATTATGAGGCGAGGTTCTTTGAGTTATCTCGCCATGCACTTATGATACTCCCTACTGAGGCAGAGAGAGTGCGGAGGTTTATTACGGGTTTACATACTAGCATTCAGGCTACTATGGCTCGAGAGGTTGAGATAGGTACTTCTTATGAGCTAGTCGTGGAGATATCTCGCAGGATTGAGGGTGTACGTCAGCAGAGCCGAGAGCAAATTATGAGAGATAAGCGGTTCAGGTATTCTGGAGAGTTTAGAGGTGCTCCATCTGGGGGCAGAGGTCAGTTCGTAAGAGGGCAGTCCAGCAGGCCCCCATATCCAGCACCACCGCCTCCTCGAGGTGCTCCAGTGCGACCCTATCTCAGTGCTATACCAGATAGTTCTTATCGCCCACCAGCTATTCAGGGTCTTCCCAGCGGGTATTCAGTTCCCCAGGGCCAGACTCTTAGTCAGCAGCCCATCGCACCGAAGAGTTGTTATGAGTGTGGGGACCCAGTCACATACGGAGATTCTGCCCCAGGCTTCGAGGTAAACTAGTGCAACAGGGACAGCAGCCTATGATTACTGTAGTGATTGCTATACCAGTTATCCGACCACCAAGAGGTGGATGACAGATAGGTAGGGGCCATCCTAGAGGTGGAGGTCAGCCAGGTGGAGGCTAGCAGTTGGCGCTCCAGCTCGATTCTATGCTTTTCCGGCCAGACCAGATGCAGAGGCCTCAGATGCCGTGATTACAGGTATTATTTCTGTTTGCGGCAAAGATGCCTCAGTATTATTTGATCCAGGATCTACGTATTCATATGTGTCATCTTTATTTGCTCCATTCCTGGGTGTTTCTCGTGAGTCCTTGAGTACTCAAGTTTATGTGTCCACTCTTGTGGGCAATTCTGTTATTGTGAACAGAATCTACCGGTCTTGTATTATTACATTCCGTGGTTATGAAACTAGAGAGGATCTCCTATTGCTTGGGATGACCGATTTTGAAATTATCCTGGGTATGGACTGGTTATCTCCATGTCATGCTATTCTAGATTGTCATGCCAAGACGGTTACCTTGGCTATTCCAGCATTGCCTAGGTTGGAGTTGAGGGTTAGTATGTTAGTTCATTTAGTCTAGTTATTTCTTTTATGAAGGCTCAACATATGGTTGAGAAGGGTTGTTTAGCTTATCTAGCCTATATTCAGAATACTACTGCAAAGACTCCGGCTATTGGTTCAGTGCCTGTAGTTCGGGAGTTCTCCAATGTATTTCCTTCAGATCTTCCAGGTATGCCACTTGATCGTGATATTGATTTCTGTATTGACTTGGCTCCAGATACCCAGCCTATATCTCTCTCAACGTATCACATGGCTCCGAAAAGAATTGAAATAATTGAAATAACTATTTGAGGAGTTACTATCCAAATGGTTTGTCAGACCGAGTGTATCGCCTTGGGGTGCACCGGTATTATTTGTGAAGAAGTAGGATGGAACAATGCGGATGTGTATTGATTATCGCCAATTGAACAAAGTCACTATTAAGAACAAGTACCCGTTGCAGTGTATTGATGATCTATTTGAACAGTTGCAGGGTGCTAGGGTGTTCTCTAAGATCGACTTGAGGTCGGCGTACCATCAGTTGAAGATTCGGGATTCGGATGTCCCGAAGACTACTTTTCGGACTAGATATGGTCATTATGAGTTTCTGGTGATGTCCTTCGGTTTAACTAATGCCCCGATAGCGTTTATGGATCTGATGAACAGGGTATTCAGGACATATATTGATTCGTTTGTCATTGTCTACATTGATGACATTTTGATCTACTCGCGCAGTAAGTAGGGTCATGAGCAGCATAGGAGAGTAGTGCTTCAGACGTTGCGGGAACAAAAGCTATATGCTAAGTTCTCTAAATGTGAGTTTTGGCTAGAGTCTATAGCATTTTTGTGGCATATTGTATCGGGCGAGGGTATTAAGGTTGATCCCAAAGAGATTGAGGCAGTTCAGAATTGGCATCGTCCCACTTCGGCGACTGAGATCAGGAGTTTCCTAGGTTTAGCATGTTATTATCGTCGGTTCGTGGAGGGCTTTTCATCTATTGTGGCACCTTTGACCAAATTAACCCAGAAGGGTGCTCCGTTTCGATGGTCCGATGATTGTGAGGTGAGCTTTCAGAAGCTCAAGACAGCATTGACTACAGCACAAGTGTTAGTGTTGCCTTCCAGTTCGGGGATGTATACATTGTATTGTGACGCTTCACGCATTGTCTTGGGATGTGTATTAATGCAGGAATGGCGAGTTATTGCATATGCTTCACGTCAGCTGAAGCCCCACGAGAAGAATTTTCTGGTACATGATTTGGAGTTAGTTGTGATTGTTCACGCTCTAAATATTTGGAGGCATTATCTTTATGGGGTGTCTTGTGAAGTTTACACTGATCATCATAGTTTACAGCATTTGTTCAAGCAGAGAGACCTAAATTTGAGGCAGCGCAGCTGGCTAGAATTGCTGAAAGATAATGATATTACTATCCTCTATCATCCGGGAAAAGCAAATGTGGTTGCATACGCCTTGAGTAGAAAGGCAGAGAGTATCAGTAGTTTGGCTTTCATTTCAGCAGAGGAGAGGCCATTAGCTTTGGATATTCAGTCCTTGGCCAACAGACTTATGTGGCTGGATATTTCAGAGCTCAGCCGAGTTCTTGCATGTGTTGTAGCTCAGTCTTTACTATTTGAGCAGATCAATGCTCGCCAGTATGATGATCCACACTTAATGGTTCTTCGAGAAACGGTACTACGGGGTGGTGCCAAGGAAGTTACTATTGGAGCGGATAGTGTTCTGTGACTCCGGGATCGTGTATGTATTCCTAATGTGGATGGACTGAGGAAATATATCCTAGAGGAAGCACACAGTTCTCAGTATTCTATTCATCTGGGTGCTACAAAGATGTATCGTGACCTGAGGCAGCATTTTTGGTGGCGACGAATGAAAAAGGACATAGTTGAGTATGCAGCTAGGTGTCTAAATTGCCAGCAAGTTAAATATGAGCACCAGAGGCCAGATGGCCTACTTCAGCAGATGACTATACCAAAGTGGAAATGGGAACGCATCACTATGGAATATGTAGTTGGGTTGCCGCGGACCTTCTGGAAGTTTGATACAGTTTGCGTCATTGTTGACAGGTTGACCAAGTCGGCATATTTTATTCCTGTTGTGAATACGTATACTTCAGAGAGGTTGGCCCAGATTTATATTCAGGAGATAGTTCAATTGCACGGTGTGCCAATTTCTATCATATCAGATAGAGGCCCTCAGTTTACTTTACATTTCTGGAGAGTAGTACAGAGTGAATTGGCGACCCGTGCAGAGCTCAGCACAGCCTTTCATCCGAAGACCGACGGGAAGTCAGAGCGGACAATTTAGATTTTGGAGGATATGCTCACGGCATCTGTGATTGACTTCGGAGGTCAGTGGGATCGTTTCTTGCCTTTGGCCGAGTTTGCTTATAATAACAATTACCAATCCAGCATCGAGATGGCTCCATTTGAGGCTTTATATGGTCGGCGATG
>AWOL01S0014074.1:54822-83819 GCA_000715115.1 Nicotiana otophora
TGTTGTGAATACGTATACTTCAGAGAGGTTGGCCCAGATTTATATTCAGGAGATAGTTCAATTGCACGGTGTGCCAATTTCTATCATATCAGATAGAGGCCCTCAGTTTACTTTACATTTCTGGAGAGTAGTACAGAGTGAATTGGCGACCCGTGCAGAGCTCAGCACAGCCTTTCATCCGAAGACCGACGGGAAGTCAGAGCGGACAATTTAGATTTTGGAGGATATGCTCACGGCATCTGTGATTGACTTCGGAGGTCAGTGGGATCGTTTCTTGCCTTTGGCCGAGTTTGCTTATAATAACAATTACCAATCCAGCATCGAGATGGCTCCATTTGAGGTTTTATATGGTCGGCGATGTCGTTCGCCCATCAGGTGGTTTGAGTCCGGTGAGGCTAAATTATATGGTACTGATTTGGTGAAAGATGACTTGGAAAAGGTAAAGTTGATTCAGGAGCGACTTCGTACAGCGCAGTCCAGACAGAAGAGTTACGCAGATCAGAAAGCGCTTGATTTATCCTTTATGATGGGTGAAAAAGTTCTCTTGAAGGTTTCGCCGATGAAGGGAATCACGAGATTCGGGAAGAAGGGCAAGTTGAGCCCAAGGTTTATAGGCCCATTTGAGGTGTTGAGACGAGTCGGGAAAGTTGTTTATGAGCTTGCATTTCCTCCCAGTCTATCGGGAGTTCATACGGTTTTCCATATATCTATGCTCCGAAAGTATCATGCCGACCTGTCACATGTGTTGGACTTCAGCACAGTTCAACTAGATAATACTTTGGGCTATGAAGAAGAACCAGTTGCCATTGTTGATAAACAGGTTCACCAGTTGAGGTCCAAGAGGATTTCTGCAGTAAAAGTCTAGTGGAGGGGCCAACCAGTCGAGGAAGCAACTTGGGAGGCCGAGGAAAACATGCGGAGCAGATATCCACCCTTATTCGGCACTCCAGGTACAATTCTAAACCCGTTCGAGGACGAACGTTTGTTTAAGAGGTAGAGAATGTAATGACCCAACTGAACATTTTGACTTTAAGAACCCCGTTACCTAAAATAAAACTTTCCGTATGTGCTTTTAATGATTTATGACTTGAAGAGATGGTTGGTTCGGGATTTGAAAGTATTTGGGTTGAAATCGGAACACTTGGTTCCTTAAGTTGGCTTTAAAATACCAAGTTTGACTTCAGTCAACATTTTGAGAAAATGACTCCGGAATAGAATTTCGACGATTCCAACAGCTCTGTATGGTGATTGTGGACTTAGGAGCATGTTCGGAATTTTATTTGGAAGTCTGTAGTTAAATTAGGCTTGAAATGGCCGAGGCCGAGGATCGAAGCCACGATCGAGATCGAGGATCGAGGCCATAATCGAGGCTGAGATCGAGGATCGAGGCCATGATCGAGGTCGAGGATCGAGGTCATGATCGAGGCCGAGGATCGAGGTCATGATCGAGGGCTGCCGGGGTAGAATTATAAAAGAGGGAATTCGTCTCATTCGCCATTTTTAACAAATTGGAGCTTGAGCAGAGGCAAGATGTGTATAAGAGACAGATCGAGGGCTGCCGGGGTAGAATTATAAAAGAGGGAATTCGTCTCATTCGCCATTTTTAACAAATTGGAGCTTGAGCAGAGGCAATTTTTGATAGATTTTCAAGGAAAAGATATTGGGATAAGTGATTCTAACTCGGATTTGGTCAATATACACGAATATATTATTGTTTTCACCATTTAATTAGTGTTTTGAGATTGAAATTTGGGAAAATTTTAGAAATCTCATAGAAACGAATTTTTGAGATTTCGGCATCGATTCAGAGTCGGATTTGAGTGAAACTGGTATGGTTGGACTCGTAATTGAATGGGTTATCGGATTTCTTAACCTTTTTCGGATTCCGAGACGTGGGCCCCATGGACAAAGTTTTAATTAATTTCGGATTTTTATTAAAAAATATGTAGTATTTTCTTATGGAATTGATTCCTATATTTTTTAGTGATTGTAGCGAATTATTTTGGCTAGATTCAAGCCATTCATAGTTGGATAATCGAGGAAAAGGCCTTCTAGTGGATTAAATTGGAGCAAATTGAGGTAAGTCTCTTGTCTAATCTTGTGAGGGGAAAATTACCCAATAGGTAATTAAAGCAATAATTGTTGCTAATTGTGGGGGCTATGTACGCACGAGGTGACGAGAGTCCGTGCGTAGCTACTATTAATGCTAAAGTCCTGGTAGTTTAGGACTCAAAGCATGGATTACTTGTGTAAATTGTATTATTTATTTAATCAGATTATTTGATATATATTGTGAAATGTTAGGGAATAATATTAAAGATGAAAATCTCATATGCTTAATTTTCTGTTTAAATTAACTAATTGTTAAAAGAAATTATTTATTCTCTTGAATTGATCTTATAATAAATATACTCTCTTCCCGGAAGTACATAAGAAAATGTCCTCCTTTCTTATAGAGCGGGCCGAACACCTCTGCAGGATAGATACATCTATGAATCACGCCGCACGTCCCTCGGCAGTGTACATGATACTCTGGATTGGGCCGTACGACCTCGGCAGAAATCGTGCCTAATAATAAAAATTATACGATTCTTTGATAGTTTATTACAGCTTGTGAAGCTAATTGATAAATTGGAAATCTTTTGAATTTAAAGAATTAATTATCTCTGCTTGCTAAGGAAATTATTGTTATTCTTGTAAATGAGGCTAATTGATAAACTGGAAATTTATTAGAATTGAAAGAATTTAATTAATATATCGAGAATTGTTGCATTTGAAGGAATTTAATTATTTCTGCTGGTTAAAGAAAATCATTGTAAATTCTATAAATCATGTTGATCTAGATATTGTTATTTTTATTTTATTTATTATTATTGACTCTTAGTGAGTGTCAAAGTCGTCCATCTCGTCTCTACCACTTCAAGATTAGGCTTGATACTTACTGGGTAATCATTGTTTATGTACTCATGCTACACTTGCTGCACTTTTTGTGCAGGATCTGAGAGAGACACTAGTGGAGGACCTATCATCGCACATCCATATTATCTAGAGGCGTAGTGGTGAGCTGCATTTCTGAGCCGTTATGCAGCTACCAATGTCTCTTCTTGTATTTACATTCTGTCTATTTTATTTCAGACAGTATTTGGAGTTTTGTATAATCTACTAGATGCTCATACATTTGTGACACCAGGTCTTGGCACATGTGCCAAGACCTGGTGTCACAAATGTATGAGCATCTAGTAGATTATACAAAACTCCAAATACTGTCTGAAATAAAATAGACAGAATGTAAATACAAGAAGAGACATTGGTAGCTGCATAACGGCACCTAATACCTTATATATAATTATATATAAGGTATTAGGTGCCGTTATGCAGCTACCAATGTCTCTTCTTGTATTTACATTCTGTCTATTTTATTTCAGACAGTATTTGGAGTTTTGTATAATCTACTAGATGCTCATACATTTGTGACACCAGGTCTTGG
This sequence comes from Nicotiana otophora, assembly GCA_000715115.1. Taxonomy (NCBI): domain Eukaryota; kingdom Viridiplantae; phylum Streptophyta; class Magnoliopsida; order Solanales; family Solanaceae; genus Nicotiana; species Nicotiana otophora. Next base: position 58,310 of record AWOL01S0014074.1, read on the forward strand.
CACATGTGCCAAGACCTGGTGTCACAAATGTATGAGCATCTAGTAGATTATACAAAACTCCAAATACTGTCTGAAATAAAATAGACAGAATGTAAATACAAGAAGAGACATTGGTAGCTGCATAACGGCACCTAATACCTTATATATAATTATATATAAGGTATTAGGTGCCGTTATGCAGCTACCAATGTCTCTTCTTGTATTTACATTCTGTCTATTTTATTTCAGACAGTATTTGGAGTTTTGTATAATCTACTAGATGCTCATACATTTGTGACACCAGGTCTTGGCACATGTGCCAAGACCTGGTGTCACAAATGTATGAGCATCTAGTAGATTATACAAAACTCCAAATACTGTCTGAAATAAAATAGACAGAATGTAAATACAAGAAGAGACATTGGTAGCTGCATAACGGCACCTAATACCTTATATATAATTATATATAAGGTATTAGGTGCCGTTATGCAGCTACCAATGTCTCTTCTTGTATTTACATTCTGTCTATTTTATTTCAGACAGTATTTGGAGTTTTGTATAATCTACTAGATGCTCATACATTTGTGACACCAGGTCTTGGCACATACATTGGTAGAATTTGGAATTGTATTATTTTCTTGGATTTAAGTTAATCGGTATCTTTTCTAATTTCTTTAATATTGCTAGTAAAATAATAAAAATTCTTAGAAAATCATTCTGAAAATAATTGATATATGTTTAATTTATTTGTTGGCTTGTCTAGCTGTAGTATTGGGCGCCATCACGACCTATAGATGAAATTGGATCGTGACAGGCTTCGAATTCGAATTCGAATTCGGATTCGGTCAAAGATCGATTGATTGATTAATCTTTTTGGACAAAATTTCTTTCAACTATTTAATTAATTATCGAAAAGTCAACCCGGAATAACCCAGGACCCGCGCGCGATGCCACCCGGTCTGTTTCTTTCCCAGATTAATTTTTCAAATTTTTTTCCCTGAATATTTTGAACGTTCCCACCTGCTCCAACAACCATGGCTGATTCTGAAAGGTTGCAAACTTTACAAAAATAATGCTAGAAAATGGCAATAAATATGTCTTGATCCCACAATCTTTCCTTATGAAATTTTTTGAACTTCTTTTCCTTCTTCTGCACAATTAAAATTCCAGTGTGATTTACAGCCATTAAGTGGTTCGCTGTTCACCGGCGTTTTTGGTACCGATACTCTGGTTAGTTAAATTGTTCTATCCTGGGAGGATAATATTTCAACACCTCAGGTACTTGAGGAACAATTTTCTTAAGGACACACTGTGCATTCAGTGAGCTCGATTTCATTCCAAAAATTATTTTCTGATTCTGGTTTCTGACAATCTTGAGTTTCTGCCTTATTTCTATTTTTCTTGTTTTTGTTTTGTGTTACAGAAATTTACTGTTTCGTAATATTATATTATAATAATACAGTTTTGACTAACACTTTTACATACTGTCGGAAAGTCTCTTAGGCGCGACTGCAGTTCTTTGTGGTAGGATTTTTCTTATTAGAAAAAAGTCCCATTTTCTTTTGCATTGCTTTGACTTTTGATTAAACGTTAACAACGTTAAAGATTGAATCCATCGTGATAACATTGACGGCTATAACTGTATCATGTTTATTTTTCTTTTGAATCCAATATCAGACCCATGGTCCTCACGCTTTTAATTTTATTTACTTCATGCAGTTTCGCTTTCTGTTATAAGTCCATCAAATAAAGTTGGGTAAATGAAATTATTGTTTAGAATCGGCTCCATTCGATCGTACAACATAAATAGGGTTTTTTAGGGAGTATTAATTATATAGTGGTCCATTTCTATCTCTTTCATCAGATTTTACGTCCAATTTTTTTATCCTTTTTGTTTATCTTTCTATCAAGTCCCCAATAGAAAGAAGGAAAAGCTAAAGCAAACATGAAAAAAAGAAGAAAAACCCATCCCAGAAATCTGTTTATCTGTCCCATCACGCATCAGCTTTACATTTTAGTCATTTTCTTCTTTGTATTAATATCCAAACGAGCATCTCCAACTCTGCGAACCCTAGTTTGGGAAAGAAGACAATGTTAAATTAATTAGAGATCAGTCAAGTTGGCAAAACTTAATACTCCATTAGTGAGAGGGTATGCGACAGTCGCCTAACGGCGAGGGCGAGGTCGAGAGTGGTCTAAATCAAGATGAAGGATAAAGTTGCACGATCGATACTAATTTTTAATATTTAATTCATAATTATAATTTTATGCAACATTAAATACACTTAAGAAGAATAAAAGAATCTATCAACTTATAGTATAGATACTCTCATACTTGATAGAGAAATACTCCTACATGTTACGTCAGAAAGCTTTTAAAAAAATGGATATATTTGGAAGTCACTACACAAATCCATTGTATTTTATATCCCCCATTCTTTAAAGAGATAAGAGTAATTATTGCCAATTAATAGGGAAAAGACAAAAGCACGATATGACTAGCAAGAGATCTCTAGCTTGGGGGAGCAATTAATGGAACTGGTCCATTAATCTGTTAAGATAAGTACTCTATTTAAATAGGGTTTCTCCATGGTACAAATAAAAAAATTAATGAATTTTCTTGTATTAATGGCAGGTTTCAGACAATAAAACACAAATATTTATAACGTCTGCCCTGATTAATCTAATATAGACCCACCATGTTTCGTAGTTCTGCCTTCTCCTATTTCATTGCCCTAAAAGCTAGGGTTCCACTCTTATTTTATTTTTACACAAGTGAGTTCTCTTCTTTATTTTTTTTCCTTAATCATCCGCGCCCAATATTTATTGGTCTGAAAAATTTAGATTCACATTGCATAAAGTTTATAAAAAAGGAAGGCATTTTGCCGCGCCTTACAAAAAAACAAATTAACCCGATATTTGTAATTAAAAATGGAAGGATATATACCATCCAACCAACATCTTTAGCTTTAACTTTTGTCATACCTTGTACATATATATATATAAAGAAATTCACTAAATATTTATAAGTTTTTTATTGTGAACCTTGTTATGATTGTAATATTAATTTGAGGTTATTGGAGGCACTCATAAACTTTAAATCCTGAATCCGCCTCTGTGCACTCTATGAAAAAGAGATTTTCTACTTTTGCATATGACCAATTTGCTTAGCAAACCACAAACTACCTGAAGCAGATTTGATCCAAATTATCTATACTTCTGGCTTTCCTTCTTCTTCTAACGTACGTACAGGAAAAAAAGGTTTGCAGGAAGAAATCTTTATTTAAAAAAATCTAAAACGAAGGAGAATCGTGGATTCAACGAGTTCCACAAGTTAGAGACAAATTATCGCATATTGAAAGAAATGACTGAAGGACAAGTACATCTCATAAAATTTCATCTCTCTGACCAAATGGAAAAATTGGTTAGGATAGTAATCAGTCTTTAATTAAAAAGGACGAAATGCCTTCAATGATCAGTGAATAAACCTGGTCGGAAATATCACATGTCATAATAATGGTTTTACAGTTTATAACATATTGCTGGCTTTTCAAATGTCAATTTGTATAATAATTGTTTTACAGTTTAACATATAGCTAGCTTTTCGTGCAGGAAAAAAAAGAATTATAGCTAAAACTAACGATAGATTCGGTCTGTCGCTAATTTTAGCTCCCGCTAAAATTCATTTCCTAAATTCTTAGTTATGGTAGTTTCTATATACAGATCGAAATTCATCACTAATACATTGCTAATTCTAATATAACGTAGACATCCTGCTCTAATGCAAATATTAGTGGCGGCTTCCACGGCTCGAACCCATGACCTATAGGTTATATAGAGACACTCATGATCTATAAATCACACTCTATAGTGAAGAATATAGATGTCATGTAAATTTTGCGTTCCCTTTACTATTTCGAAGAATCTATTTTTTTTCCAACTTCAAAGAATCTAGTTAATAGCGATGGTAATGGAGCTGGACGGATTTGAGTTTATAATTAGAACGATTGGTACATTAGGGACAAATTATATTCGCAACTCAAAGAAAATATAATTTGCGAACTCATTTTGGTGACTTTATATAATTATTGATCAAAATTAAACTATCTATATACTTGTTGCTTTCCTTCTTCTTCTAAAGTACATACATATGTTTTTCATGATTAAGCTCTCAAAGATAGTTCCTGTTTCGCCAATAATAATAATAATAATGTCAATGTCACGCACCGTATAGGAGTGGGGTGGATGAAATAGAGGCTAGCGTCTGGTGTCCTGTGTGACAGGAAGGTGCCTCCGGAACTTAAAGGAAAGTTCTATAGAGTGGTGTTAGGCCGGCCATGATGTATGGGGCAGAGTGTTGGCCAACCAAAAATTTTCATACCCAGAAGATGAAAGTCGCAGAGATGAGGATGCGAAGATAGATGTGCGGACACACTAAGCTAGATAAAATTAGAAATGAAGATATTCGTGTGAAGGTGGGCGTGGCTCCCATGGAAGACAAGATGCGGGAAGCTAGGCTTAGATGGTTCGGGCACGTGGAAGGGAGAAGCATGGATGCACCGGTAAGGAGGTGTGAACAGCTGGCCTTGACGAGTATGAGAAGAGGTAGAGGGCGACCTAAGAAATATTGGGAAGAGGTGATCAGGCAGGACATGATGCGGATGCAGATTTCCGAGGACATGGCCCTTGATAGGAAGTTATAGAGGTCGAGCATTAGGGTTGTAGGTTAGGAGATAGGAGGCTAGTATCATAGTGTTTTGTTTTAGGCTGCTAATGGCTCTAGTTGTGTTCTTAATACTTCATTAGGGTCGTAAGTTATGTTGTAGTATGTTTAGTTGCCCTTTGTGTACATATTATTCCCTTGCGTCGGTAGTACTGTGCCTTTGTTACTCCTTAGTGTTACTACTTTGCTCTCTATTTTCTGGTTATTGTGTTGCTGGTGCTATCTTTCTGGATTCTGTTGCTGTTACTGATACACTGTCTCTTTCCTTCTTGTGCCGAGGGTCTACCGGAAACAACCTCTCTACTCCTCCGGAGTAAGGATAAGGTCTGCGTACACACTACATTCCCCATACCCCACTTGTGGGATCTCACTGGGTTATTATTGTTGTTGTAATGTCGATGCTGAAAAAAAATCTTTACTTTTGAAAACTCTCGAGGACAAAGAGAGTGATGAGCGAGAGTTGATTACCGTAGCTATTAAAAGAAAACATATATTTAATTGACTTTATTATGTATTCAACACGTCTTGTCGCATGCCTTGCTGATTCGATCTCTTTCATGGTTCAGATACCTGAAAATTCTTTTTATAATTAAGTGGTAGATTTAGAAACTTTGCCTGCTCTGATACATGTTGGAACGTGGGGCCATCTCATTTAACTAGGGGTGCTTATCGGGCGGATTGAGCAGATATTTATACTAACGGTTTGGCTTATCGGTTATCGATTTATAAATATAGTAACGTCTGCTTTGTCTTTGCTATGATTCTGGATGAAGTAAATGAAGCCCTATGTATTGAAAACTGAACTAACCGAGTAAGACTAGAAAATAGAAATTGAACCCAATAAATATAGATCTCTTGTAAAAAAGACATAAACTAAAAATAAATTTGTAAAGGACTACAAAAATCAATTCTCCTGACTAACCATAGTGTGGCAAGTTTTTGCTACCATTAGATTATCCATTGTTTCATTTCTGTTTAAGCTTGGATGGAGCTGATTCTTGTCTTCGGTTATATGAAGATTATGCAACTGTATTTGTTACAAGCAGTACTCCATGAGCAATTTTGAGACATAAGTAGTATGTTTCTCCACCTATTTCTAGGCAATGAAAAGCACATTGCATTGAACTGTAGTTGTTAAGTAACTTCTCCTTGCACCACCCTAGGACTAGTTCAAACTCCAATTGCAAACTTTTATTTAGTTTTCCACCTAATTTCCCGAAATTGTTATGCTTATTTACGTGTATAGATCTTTTTGTATATCTGGAATGGGACTCCCTTAAGTACTATGTTAAAACTGAACTAACTGAGTAGGCTTAAATTTCTTGACTTTACTTTGACTTTGCAAATCAAATTCATTCAAAGTTGGAGTGCGTATAGTATTTGGGCGACGGAATTATCAATGACCTTTAGCTTAAATCATATAGACTTGTATATATGGAAGTAGCAGACTAGCAGTACTACTCTGCCCCAACTAACTTTGGTTCGATCCTATATCAAGGTCTACATTTGTTACAAGATCATGACGGGTTTCATATACCTTGGACCGACCAATAAATAAATCTTTATATACATAGAGGTAAAAGTGTAAATATAAAAAGATTTAATGGGTCAACGGTTTATCCGATAAGAAAATTGAGTAATCCGCTCCCAAATCGTTAAGCCGTTAATTATAAAAATTCAATCTGTTCACCAACTATTACCCCAATAATCCGATACGAATAAGACAATAAGTCATTTTTATGGTTCAGTTAACGGTTACGATTCGGTTTTGAACAGCCCTACATTTAACAATTTAAGCTGTTAGAGAAAGCAGAAATATATTTACTTAATTATATTATGTCTTCAACATAACTAAACCGTTCCAATTAGTGGAGTTTAAACTTGTGAGATGTTTAAGGAGGGATAATATATAGATTAGACAAATACTCTATCTGATTAATTATAAAGTGTGTGACCATCTAATATAAAAGTTTAACATGTTAGAGATAACATATTTTTATCTATTTAATTATGTCTTTAACACGCACCCGCCACGTGAGAGCTTATGAGTGACAGTGAGAATTGAACTTATAACCAAATTGAAGTGTGTGACCATCTCATATAAAAAATCTCATTTAAAAATTTAATTAAGATATGAATCGTCATTCTTAATTAAGAAGTATAAAACTTTAAAAGACCAATAATATGGACCAGATGCAATAAAATTTTTGATCTAATCATACTTAATTAAAGTAAGATAGGCCAGCTTCAAATTCAGTGTACTATATGACCGGCTGCCAAAATTGCGTGCATGCATGCAAAAGTCAGACTTGCGAAATCGTATTTATGCGTTTGTACAATAATGAAAAAGCAATGCGCTTTACAGTATATACCCTCCAAGTTCCCTCTTGTTAATGGATTTATGACACTTCAAACTAAGGTTGGCAACTGGGTCGGGCCGGGACAGTGGGTTAGGACCGTTTAACCCGTTAGAGGTGGGTTCGTGCCGGTCTCGCGGGCCGACTTTTAGCTAGAAACTGTAAGGACTGGGCCCGTTTGGCTCGCCAAAAGATCAGGACCGGTGGGCCGATTTTTAGTAGGAACTGTTAGGACCGGACCGGCCCCTTGGCGGGCCAAACGGTCCCAACAAATATATTTAAAAAATAAAAAAACAATTGTTTGGCTTTTGAAAAAAGTAGTCGTTGGGTGTTTAAAAAATAGTCGTTGGGTATTTAAAAAATATATAGCCATTTAAACCTCTCCCCCCTCCCCTCCCCAAATAATTTTTAACCCCAAACCTTTTTTTTATTTTTGGTAAATAAAAGATTTTTATTACCAATGAACTAGTTGTACAGAAAGAAAGAAAACCAATCTAGTTGTTGGTGGACATGAAGCCCCAACATCAAAAGAACTTCACAAACTAAACCATACTACCAGCCCCACCTATTTATCTATACCCCTATCCAGCTATTTTTACCTTTGTTCTAAGGATAAAAATTAACTAGCTCAAGCTTCCTAGCCAATCTTGCCTTGACAGCACTACAACAGACTTCTTGGATGATTTGCTTCACAATACCCCTTATTATTTTATTTTTCTTATAAAATCAATATCAATCTATCAAAATCTCTATTTAATATTTTTTCTATACTTGCTACAATTATTTACTTTATAAAAAAAATAGTGAAAAAATTATGAGGTTGCTACTATTGCTTACTTTATTCCAGAAAATAGTCAAAAAATATTTAGGTTGTTTCAATTTGTGAAAACATTATGAAGTTGGTGAATTGGAGTCTTCAACGATAATCAATTTTCAAGAAGTTGTTTGTCAATTCGGTAAACTCGTTCCAACTCCTTCTTCTGATTCTCAATCTTCTAAAAGAACTACAGGAATAAGAAGACTTAGTGTTAGGGCGGGGTTTAGGGGTTCTTTTAGTTCTAGTAGTAATAATTTTTTATAATTAAATGAGCTTGAAGTTTATTTATCGCAGCAACTTAAGGAAGTGAATCCTGACGACACCTTTGATATTTTGCAATGGTGGAAGAACAAAGAAAAATAATTTCCGGTTCTTTCAAGGATGGCTCGAGATATTTTAACTATTCAAGCTTCAACAGTGGCACCAGAGAGCGCTTTCAGTCAAGCAAGACTTCAAATCGGTGATCATAGACAGTCTATGAGGGATAACTTGAAAATATTAGTACTTTTAAGAGATTCGATCCGTTCAGAAAGAAGAAATTTTGGACTTGCTGAATCACAACCAAAGGTAGACGAAGCTTACAAATAAATACTAGCTGAACTTACTGAGGATGCTGCTTTGCCCGACAATGAAAGCGGCGATGAACAAGCTACTTTTTCTCCACCACCAATGGAACTTCCTCCGAACTTTGAAGGATTTATGAAGTTTGTAAGAGATAGCATGCAACTTGTATGAATAAAAATTAGTATGTAACTTGTATTTTGGCACTTCTTGATTAGTTCTTTTTTCTTCTCAATGGTGGTATTAGCACCTTGTTGTGCTCATTCCATAGGGGTGAAAAAGACTAAGAAAGATAATATTGCCATATATTTTATTGCTATAATAAAATTACAAGGTATTGCTTTAAATATTGTTTTACAATATTTTTGTCTTTAAATTTGAATTAAAAAATTAGGTCATAATTCTGTAATAAAATTATAAGGCATTGCCTTAGCTGTTTTTTAAACATCTTTTTGTCTCTAAGTTCTATTTAATTTTACAAAAAAAAAAATAACTGCTTAGCCGTTGGGCCCATTTAGCCTGTTTGGACAGCGGGCCCGGCCCGTTTAGCACGGGACCATGAGTTCGTGGGTCCGATCCCGGAAAAAAGCATGCTTAGTCCGGGGATACTTTAGCCCTTTTATTTAATTAGGTACCGGGACCGACCCGAGACCGCGGTCCGCGAGACCGGCCGGTTGGGGGGCCGAGCCGGCCCACTTGCCACCCTTACTTCAAACCTCTCATTTGTTTTATTTTTTTCAAATTTCATATAACAAATTACCAACTCTTGTTGATATGTATTTGGAATCATTAATCACAATTTACTTCACATTTATATGATAGTGTGAAAAGAGTAAATGCCTAACAGATGATGCCATTTAAATTAAATGTTGCATTATTATTTTGAAGAATTTAGTTAGGCTTGTTACTCCCATTTAAATTCTAGCTTGCTAAACATTATTAGGCCATATAGGTCACCCGGTGTACAACGGTGAAAATTTTACTACAACATTATGTATATATAGCTACAAATTCTTAGCTACATATATGAAAATCGTGGCTAATGCCTAACAATAGCCACACAAATTAAAATTCCGTGGCTATTTACAATTTCATTAAAATATGTAGCTACAAAATAAAATTAGCAAACCTAATTTACCATTTTTGCTATATTTGCTAACTGTTGTGGCAATAATTACCCAAATAGCTACAAATTTATTACTACAATAAAATTTCGTAGATAATCGTATTTTTGTTATTGCCACGCATTTGTAGTTACTGTAGCAATAGCAGTTGTATAGCCATGAAAACTTACTTCTAACAAAATGTTATAGCTAAATAGATATTTTTGCCTCAAGTTATAAAAGCATGTGGCAATAACTGAATTAATAGCTATAAATTTATTGCTACAATGATATTTTATAGCTAATTGTGAGTTTTTGCCACACGTCTGAAATTACTGTAGCAATATTAATCTTTTAGACACAAAATATTACTAGAGACAATATGTTGTAGCTGAATAGGTATTGTTGCTTCAATTATAAAAATTTGTGGCAAAAACTAATTTAATAGCTACAAACTTATTCTGATATAATAAAATTTTGTAGCTAAATATAAATTTTTGCCATGTGTTTGAAGTTACTGCAACTATAACATGTTAGCCACAATAATGATTTGAAATAAATATTGAATATAAAAACTATTTTAAAATTCAAGTTATAAGAAACCGAGAACATCGTTGGCGTAATAGCTACAATTATTTGTTATGATAGAATGATATAACCACGAAAGTCAAGAGAGACAATAAACTTCCGTATTTAGTTATAATTTTTGTCATGCGCTTGAAGTTACCATATCAATATTATTTACCATAATAAATTAGTTGTTAAACAAAATTCATAGTTAAATAAAAAATTTGCTTTGATTACAAAATCAATATAAGAGCTTGTCCAAAAATCAGAGAAGTTTTATGAAAATAAATTTTAAATATAAAAATTTAGATTTTTCCTACAATGTAGAAAAGTTAGTAAGTGGATATAATTGAAAATTTTATTAATTCTCGAATAACAAAGATTAAAATGCAAAAGAAAATTAAAAAAAATCAATAATAGATCATGTTGTACACTTACTTATTGCATCAATGCTTATCAACTAACTTCTTGACTTATTAAGCTCATACTTTATTTAATGTATATTTGGTCCTTTATTATTTTAAATAAGAATTTAGCATAATTTATTATATTTAAGAACTTATTTTAAAATAAGTACTCATATAGAAGACTTTAATAGTTTGTAGAGATATGTATGTATGGTACTTAATTATTTTAAATAAGTACTTAAAGCAATTTCATATATCTAAGCATTAATTTTTGAAATAAGTACTAATATTTCCCCTAGCATGTTTCCCCCTCTCGATAATTCTTGTCTAGCTCTTCATTACTATTATTTGTATATACACTGTTAAATTGTATATGTTGATTTGTAGGTGCCTTGCCTTAGCCTCGTCACTACTTCGTCGAGGTTAGACTCGACACTTACCAGTACATGAGGTCGGTTGTACTGATACTGCACTCTGCACTTTCTGTGCAGATTTTGGTACCGGCTCGGTTTGATCGAGATTTTTGCTATTGGACCCGCTATCCGGAGACTCAAGGTAGATTTATCGGCGTTCACAGATCTTGAAGTCCCCGTCTATCCTTTCTGTTTTACTGTTTCTTTCATTCAAACAGTTATATTTCTCTCTAACTATTACTTGTAGTAAATTCTAGAATGCTCGTGAATTGTGACTCCAGATCCGGGTGATAGTAATTAATACAGTTTTTATATTATTCTGCACTTATTATATTTCATCTTAGCTAATCATTATCATTTACTGAATGGAAATAAGGATTGGGTTTAATAATTCTCTAACATTGGTTTGCCTAGCAAGTGAAATATTAGGCGCGATCACGATTCCGATGGTGAAAATTCCGGATCGTGACAGGTTCTCATACTAGATCATGTTTCATCTCTCTTGTGACTATAAAGTTTTATTTCAAAAATAAGAATTTAATATGTTTGATATTAGAGTATATGACTCAACTAACTATTATATTATATTTTATATTAAGTAATTTATTACTTTTAACTTTCAATATAATTTAACTAACTATGTGATCTACTTAATTGAATTTAAGTATTTAATTATCTCACATTTAAACAAATATGTTCTTGTATGTAATTATATTGATAACTAATTATATTCAATATAAATAACCATAAAAGCTATTGATGTTGTAATCCATTACAATTTAATGACTTAATATTTATAATAAATCTAATTAAATATTAAAAATTAACAATTTAATACAATTTAAATATGAGCATATGACAAAAATAACAATATCATAATGCAATATCAAAAGAGTATTACTACATGTGAGTTATAGTTATATTTTAAATAACTATGCAATTATAGTCATCACTAAACTAGTAGACTTAATTTTTGTTGCTAAATATTTTAAGTTCTTTTTTATATTTTCTTTTTATATATTGGACTATATGATACTTGGCAATATATTTTGGAATATTATTTTTTCATGGGAATAATTAATTTATTTTATTCTGTTTAATGTTAATTACATATATATTTTTTTAAAATAATGTTTTAAACCATAGTTTTTTACATTTATTTATATTTATTAATTATTAATGGTATTTGTACATAAAATTTTTAAAAAGTAAAAGAATATAAAGGATATGAAACAAACAGAAACGGAAGCCCATTGGTCAAGTAAAGAGCCCCAAAACCTAGCCCTTCTTTTCTAGCTCCTGCCGCCACACTTCCCTACTCAATCGAAAATGCACGTGTGATTTGTGCCTTTTCTCGTTTATGGTTGTCAAAAATTGGTGAAGCTAATAAATGTATTTTTGCCAGTTGTGGTTGATTCACAGGTTATTGTGCTTATGCAGCCTATTTCAAAGTACGCATAGTAAATATTCGATTGACTTGAATGAACGCTCTGGCTATTGCTTAGGTATGTTGTTGTTCATGTTAATATTTGTTACTTCGGTATGTTATTGTTCATGTTAATGTCTGTAGGTTTTTTTGTTGTGGATCTATAATTCTTCCATGAAATAATAATGTAGGTTTACATACTTGTTTCTTCGTTGTGATTCTGTTGAAAGAATATTTTAGGGCAAAAGATTAAATTGTCTTTTGAAATATTTGGAGTTTTGCTATTCCTTTTGGGCAAAGGGCAAAATATAACCCTCGTTATACTATTGAGTTATCTATACTCATGCAGTCATACTTTGGGTTCAAGTATACCCCTCATTTAAACAGAGGAACACGTATCATCGTCATGTTGGCCAATTCTAAATATCTCATAATTAATTAAAAAGACTCATTACCCATACCCGAAAAATAATTTTCTAAAGCAATTTTTTTTGTAAAAACTGAATTATTTTTTTCTAAAAACCCAGTTTTTACAAAAAACTGAAAACTATTTTCTAAAACAATGTTTTTTGTAAAAACTGAAAAATAATTTTCTAAAGCAATGTTTTTGTAAAAACTGAAAAAATAAATATTTTCTTTTTTTTTCAGTTTTTAGTTAAAAAAGTTTCGGTTTTTTTCAGTTTTAAATTGCTTTAGAAAATTGCTTTTCAGTTTTTTTCTTCTAGTTTTTACAAAAATATTATTTTAGAAAATATTTTTCAGTTTTATTTTAAAGCAGTTTTTTTGTAAAAACTGGAAAAAAAAAATATTTTCGTTTTTTTTAGTTTTTAGAAAAAAGAAATCAGTTTTTTTCGTTTTTACAAAAAAAATTGCTTTAGAATTTTTTTTTTCCGGGTATGGGTAATGAGTCTTTTTAATTAATTAGGAGATATTTAGAATTGGCCAACATAACGATGGCACGTGTCTCTCCGTTTAAATGAGGGGTATATTTGAACTCAAAGTATGACTGCAAGAGTATAAATAACCCAATAGTATTACGAGGAGTATTCTTAGACCATTTTCGAAAGTACAAAGGTATATTTGGCCCTTTGCCGATTCCTTTTAAGCTTATTGATAGTTTTATTATCTCATAAAATTGGTCATATTAAGCATGTTAAGAAGATATTCATAAAGATAATACTAATTAAACTATTAGAGAAATATATGAAAATTTTTCATGAGAAGTTAATCTGTAATACTTTTCTATAAAATATATGATTATTTGTACATGTTAAAAATATATGTTTGTATCCAGCTGGTGTTGATTTTCTTTATCAAAATTGACAGGCAAATATGTAAAATTAGTAGAGCACAATTGACAAGCTAATAGATGCTGGTCAAACTAAGGTGCAGATGAAGACAATGGCAGGAAAGAAGGGGGAAGATTGTGCAGCATTGGGTCTCAGGCAAGATATTAGTACTATAGTTGGTGTCATAGATCAATTATGTACTCTAAATGTTTTGAAATTTAAAAATACAATTATGTATCAGTTGTAACTTACTTTGGAATCTAAAAAATATGTATTCTTAGCTACATTACAAAAATTCTTGTTGACAAGTCATGTGACAATTTTTAAATTTATAGCAATAAAATTGTTGAATTAGCCGCTAAATGTATCTATAATTGCCACGGAAATATGATTATATATTTTCACTTTCGTAGCAAACGAATATATTTAGCTATAATTCTATATATTTCATGGCAAAAACAGAAAAGGTTTTTAGCTTCATACGAAAATGTTTGTGGCAAATACTTTAATTCGTAGCTATGAATTGTGGAACTCGTAGCTAAATACAAGTACTATTGGCACGAGACAAAGCTATAAAAATAGCTACAAAATTTGAATTTTCATGGCAAGCAAATCAAATCTTTGCTGCAAAGATAGCTACAAATTTTATTGTCGTGGCAAAAAAATAAAATCACTTGCTATAAATATATTTTTCGTGGCAAGATATTTTATCATTACGGCTACAACATAGAAAATTTTCGTAGCAATAAGTATTAGTTCTTAGCCACGAACCATGTAAAGTTTTTAGCTAACTTTTAGTTATGCTACTTCTTGCTACGGAATTATTTTTTGTAGCTAAAGTGTTTAGCCATTAAATTCATATATTTAGCTACAATATATTTTACAGCTATAAATGTATAATATTGTAGTGTTTATCCGTACTAAATATTTATACCAAACCAGTAAAAACATGACATATGTTTGCACATTCAGTTAATGTAATCTTCACATTAATGTACAACTCTGTAACATCAATAAATGTGATCTTCACATTTTTATTTGAATTATTTGCCATGGCAAGAATTTGTGCGTTATTCTTTTGTTTGGTTCCCATTTGTACCTAATATTAATGTTCAAACTGTTCTTATGTAGTATTGGCTCTAAGTCCTTTCTTTCTAATCGGTCCACTCTAGTCAACACCAATTAGATTACAGATCGAAAATTTTAACTTCTCCCGAGATAATTTAACTTTCAATTGGTCAAACGTAATACTTTGTCTACCTCAATTATTTTAACATAGTTTGAACAGATGCGGAGTGTAACGAAAATGGAAAATAACTGACACATGTTAAATATGAATAAAATACCGAACTACCCATGTGATAAACAATATTTTTTTTGTATTAAGTGGATTTGTGACGCAATTGACAAAAACAGTTCAGATTGCAAATAGTATTTCTTTAAAAGGAAAACTAGATTTTTTCATATATATATATATATATATATATATATATATATATATATATATATATATATATAGGAGAAGTAATAACAGAATTATGATTCAGTTGTTGATTTGTCAATTCGAAGCCCTGTTACAAATACCAAGATGGCGTACGTTATCCATATATAGCCGACCCCTACGGATGCAAAGGGAAAATGATGTGCACTAGTCATATATAAAATAATGTTGATATCTGATCCACGTAGTTAGAGTCCCACGTCATAAATGTGTTGAGATGTGAAGATATATTATACTAGGCTTAATTAGTTCTAGGAATTTTTAAGCAGTAATATAAACAACATATGCCCGCAAGGGTTGAGTTGGTTGTGAGTGATATCCTATATTGGAAACTTGAGATCGTTTTTTCTAACCAACGGTCTCCTCATAGCTCGTCGCACCGAGCTGTCTAGTTAGTGCAATTCATATTTTCTGTGGGGTTTGCGAGCTATTGCACAATGAGCAAATTACTCAATGCGTACCCGAAAAATAGCGGCGGCTGCGAATTTTCCTAAAAAATTTTAAAAAAATATAAACATATTGTCCTATGTTTAGATGGTCAAACTTATACCATTGGAAAACTATCATTTGCTCTATTTTATGATATACAGGGTCAGTTATAAATCTTACCTTGTTTACGGTCTTTAAACTGCCTTTAGAAATTGTTGTTAGTGTCAAACAGTAACATTTTTGGGTTTTTTTCACACTCAACTGCTATTTCCTTATAATTTATGTGGTGACTGGTGACCATATAAACATATTGCATTTGTAATGGGTCTATTTTTTCAGAGAAACTAATTGTGTTATGGGTTCCATTAACTTGTTCGACAGTGGGACAACAGAACTTAACATCAAGCTGCTGGCAAGAAAGCATTATCCTCAAAATTGCAGAAAAGACCTAAACTCTGTACTGAGAGCATATAATATGAAGACCATAAATTTGTGTCTCTAGCTACGACACTATAGTTGAAGAGTTAGACGTTGCATGTACTTGAGAAATTATGGAGCTAGCGTATATGATGTCACATGTAACCATAACTGGGGAGAAAAATAAATGTCGACGAAAATGATAAATGAACATGAGTTTCCTATGGTGATGACAAGTGATATGAATCTTGAGCCATCCAAATTAAGGTCATATGGTGATATGTGTTAGTAATCTGTATTCGAAAATATATTCAAAAATAGAATAATGTAAAACCAAACATGTAGAAGAACAGAATTAATCCAAGCCCACTGAATTTACAGTATTTCCTTAAGGAACTTAATCCCCTCCTAGTACTCGAGGTTTAGGATTATTTCCTCCCATGATAGAACGGATTACCCTCACTGGTGTAGTGGTACTTCAAACCCCAGTGACCAACGGACTCAAAAATCTGTAGCAAATCACACTTACTGCTTTCTTTGTGTTAAAAACAATATAGAAGGAAAAAGGGAAATCAGAATTTTCGTAAGGAAAATCTGAGGAAGAGTTCATGTATTTATAGCTAAAACGTTGGGTAATACCGTAGAGTTGCAACTCTTCATGCAAGGCTGCAACTCAAAATGGTTGTTTTATAAAACATCCATTTACGCAAATCGCCAAATTCAAATTATAACGGGAAAAATTAAATTACCGTTACAGAAACGGTCTAATTTGGATTAAATTAAATAATATTGCGTTAATATTAACAAATAAAGTTGGTCCAAAAAATTAATGAATCAATCAAATTAGAGCCAAGGGCTAAAAAGTGCCTTTTTCTTGGGTATACATCTGGGGTGAAAGGATACCAACTATGGTATCTTGATCCCACGACACCAAAATTTATAATTAGCAGAGATGTAACCTTTGATGAATCCTCTATGTTACATTCTAGAAAAGAGTCTTCTAGTTCTTATAATATAGATAAAGGAAAGAGTATACCGAATCAGGTAGAGGTTGAGATTGGCATTCCTTCTGAGCCATGCTCATCAATGGAGCAAAATACAGTTGAAACTCCTGAAGTTGAGCCAGAAGCTGAAATTTCTGAAGTTGAGACTGTTGAAGTTGAACCGGAAGAAGAGGAGTATTCTATAGCCAAACATAGATCAAGAAGAAAAAGTAAACAACCATTAAGGTTTGCAAATTATGTTGCATTTGCTTTTTCAGTTGCACAGGAAACTGAAGAAATTGGAGAACCATCAAAATATTCTGAAGCAGTTTCTGGTGCTGACTCAGCCAAGTGGCTGATTGCAATGAATGAAGAAATTTAATCTCTTCACAAGAATGGTATTTGGTCTCTTGTGAAGCAGCCATCAGGAAAAAAGAATTATTTGTTGCAAATGGGTCTTCAAGAAAAAGGATGGCATTCCAAGGGTTGAAGATGCCAGGTATAAGGCAAGATTAGTTGCAAAGGGCTATAGTCAGGTACAAGGAGTTGATTTTAATGATATTTTCTCACATGTTGTTAAACATAGTTCTATTCGTGTCTTGCTTGCCTTAGTTGCCATATATGATTTGGAATTAGAACATATTAATGTTAAGACAACTTTCTTACATGGCTAACTTGAGGAAATAATATGCATGCATCAACCCGAAGGATTTGAATTATCATATTTGCTTGTTGAAGAAATCCTTGTACGGATTAAAGCAGTCTCCAAGACAATATTATAAAAGGTTTGATTTCTTTATGTTGGTCATAGTTATTCGAGGAGCATGTATGATAGTTATGTTTATTTACAGAAGTTAAATGATGGTTTATTTGTGTATCTGTTATTATATGTTGATGACATGGTCATTTCTGCTAAGTATTTGATAGAAATTCACAATTTGAAAAGTCAGCTGAAAAGTGAATTTGAGATGAAAGATTTGGGAGCAGCTAAGAATATCCTTGGCATGGAGATCAAAAGAGATCGAGGATCCAACAGGCTATTCCTGACCCAGAAAAAGTACTTGAAAAAAGTTTTGGAGAGGTTTGGCATGAAAGATGCTAAACCAGTTAGTACCCCTCTTGCCTCTCATTTTAAGTTATCAGCTGCTCAGTCCCCGCAGTCAGGGGAATAAAAGAGGTATATGGTACATGTACCTTATTCCAGTGCAGTTGGCAGTATTATATATGCAACGGTTTGTACACGTCCAGACATCTCACAAGCATTGAGTGTGATAAGCCGGTATATGGCTTGCCCCGGTAAAGCACATTGGCAGGCTATAAAATGGATTCTTAGATACTTTCAAGTTACTTCAATCACATATTTGGAGTTTGGGAAAAATACTAATACTTTGGTTGGTTTTGTAGACTCAGATTATACAGGTGATCTTGACAAAAGAAAATCACTGACAGACTATGTATTTTGCATTGGTGGTTGCGCTATCAGTTAGAAAGCTACATTACAACATGTAGTAGCTTTATCTACCACCGAAGCAGAATATATGGTAGTGACCGAGGTGATCAAAGAAGTCTTATGGCTGAAGGGTCTATTTGCTGAACTCAGTTCACACCAAGGTGGTATTACCATTTTCTGTAATAGTCAAAGTGCCATTCACTTGACTAAAGATCAGATATATTATGAGAGGACGAAGCATATCGATATCAAGTATCACTTCATCCGAGAAACTATTACTGAAGGAAAAGTCTCTATTCAGAATATCAACACTAGAGACAATCCTGCTGACATGTTCATGAAACCTCTTCCAGTTTAAACTTGATTGGCATTTATGAAGAATGATTTCTCCCACTGGAGCTTTAGCGGAGAAGGAGAAGTAATTTTATTATATCAGCCAAAACCAGTCCAAGATGGAGATTTATAATATACGTGGCCTACTTTTGGCCATAGGTTATATGCCTTGTTGGCTTCTATATAGTCTTTCATTGGCCACCTTGTTGGACATTCTATGTCCATTCATTAAAGGCCTTGTTGGCCAAAGATATTCCATACGTGGCCATCCTATTTTCTTATAAATAGTTTATCAATTTTCTATATCAGATACATCAAAGTTTGAGACAAACGTCTCTCACCTTTCCTTTCATTCATTATAGAGGTTTTGTAAGAGAGTTGAGTGTTGGAAAACGCTTGTATGAACCTTTTCTTTGGAGTGGTCTTGTGATGTTATTCTCTTGGGGTATTTGGGATTAATTAGAGTATTTACTCTAATTTTGCACTCTTGTTGCTATAGTGAAATTGTTCCTCTCCGCTTGTGGACATATGTCACACTGACCGAACCACGTTAAATTGGTGCCTTTTTATATGCTTTAATTGCCATTATTATCAACTTGCATTGTCTTTGTTATTGTCATTATAATATTGTTTGGCTAAATTTTACACTACCCGAGTTCCCGATCTTTGGCATATAAAACGTTGTTTTATGTTTTTTTGTAGCAATATTGAAGCTGAAAAAGATGAAAAGCCAACCAAAACTCAACCGAATGGTCAAAAGATGCCGAAGTTCTGCGGAAGGAATAAGACATGCACCTAGTTCACACATAACTGATTCGACATCTGAATGTCAAGTATGAAGATTCCACAATTGCAGGTGCCCAAGACAAATTCTTTACCCATCTACCGCATGCAAATTAAAGTCCAGAGCAAGAAAATTGGACCATTGTTACCGTAAGCAGGGAAGTCTAGTTGCAACCGTGCACAAAAAAAATATCAGAGAGGTGCAGAATAACTTTTGCTACTGCTGTTGGTGAACTTTAGTTTCTGAGGCCACACTACTCCAGTTCCTGCCAGCTCGATCACCAACGAACTCGTACAAAAGATCTGCAGGCGGTGCTACCATGCCTCGGTGCACACACAATTCTGGCGGCCATGGTAAGTATAAGTCAAAATCCAAACCTATAGATACCCATGTAAGGCTCTATTTTGGAGGACGACTTCGGAAAGGATGTTAAACTTTTATAGAGTTTATTTTCCTACTTTTCTTAGGTTAGTTTATAGAGGATCAACCCTAGTTTTCATTGTTGAAGAAGGAAGACAATTTCATCAAGCTTTTGAAGTTAAGATTCAATTTTCAGAGTTCTTCTATTTCTTAATCTTCTCTTATGTTCTTCATTGTTATTTTTGATTCTTAGTCTTATGAAATCTTCCATGGGTATGATTATGTATGACAACTTGCTTAGATGGTAGTTACATGTTGTATTGTATCGTAATGTTACTTTAAATATAATATTTGTTTTGATTGTTACTTAAATTTTATTATAACGTATCGTCAAATCCATCGTTACGTAATGATGAATAGTGCCACTTTATGTAACGACCGATT
Organism: Nicotiana otophora; assembly: GCA_000715115.1. Classification (NCBI taxonomy): domain Eukaryota; kingdom Viridiplantae; phylum Streptophyta; class Magnoliopsida; order Solanales; family Solanaceae; genus Nicotiana; species Nicotiana otophora. Next base: position 78,653 of record AWOL01S0014074.1, read on the forward strand.
TATTGTGGTCGTGTCTTTGCCTTTTCGATGATGCAACCTTTTATTAAAATCTGGTTATCTAACATAATTATGTAACTTTTCGATGATGCCAAAAGGAGGAAGATAGGTCGTGCTTTTTGCTGTGGACTGTGATGTTTATAACCTAATGAACCTGGTCCTTGATGATTTATGACTTTAAAATCGAAAGTGTTCTAACATTGTGTTGATGTTGAGCTAAGTTGACACAGGGCCTATACTTATAAAAAGCATAGAGTTTGTCATCATTAAAAAGGGGTAATTTGTTGGCCCAAGTGAAGTTTGTTTTGATGATTGACAAAGGAACATAAGCATGAACCAGGCCCATACACAGTGTACACAGACACGGGCAGATTCAAGCATAAGGGGTGCACGTGAAAGAGATAAGCTTAAGTTGTTATATTTGATATCTCCTGATCAAAAAGGTTGCATAAATGATAAGGAGAAGGACTCCGTACTCGAAGAAAACTTTATCCAAGATAAGGGAGGAGTTAGAAGTTGAAGATAACTAGAACTCTTCCACCAAGGAAGACACTACTAAAAAGTAAGGTTTTAGCGAAGGACAAATTCTGTAGCTAAACAGAAAACTCCGTTGCTAATCTTATTTACGACGGATTAACAATGGATTATCAAGAAATTTTACTTGCCATGAGCGTTTTAGCGACATATTAGTGACGACGTTCGTAGCTAATTTCAATTTTTTTGTAGTGAGAGTATAACATTAGAACTCTAGTTATTTCCCATTCTACAAACTCTATAAATTATAGGATGTTCTCATTTTATAGAGGATGCACAAACACTGAAGTTAAACTTGGGTTGAGAGCAAAATAATAAGGCATTTTGCAAACAATTCTTATGTGAGCCAAGTGTGCGAACCTAAAGCTACATGAACCAGATAGAAGAACCAGTTCCAAGTGTCTCTCTTTTATTCTAATTCAATTGTAGTAAGGCTTTTCAAATTATACCTTTCAGCTTTATCTAAAGGCAATTGTATTAGGTACTCTAAGTATTCAAGTTAGAGTTAACTTGAAGTTGTCGCAATAGTTATAGACTGGTTGCCACAACGAGATTAGAGGTAATCCTTAGGTTTACAAAGAGTTTTGTAAATATTGTTTTGGCTCAGTAATTTAGTGAAGTGCTGGAGAAAATCCTACTGAGTAGTAGGTCGTGGGGTTTTCACCTTTTGAGCCAGGTGTTTTTCACGTAAAAATACTTGTGTTCTTTACTTTTCGCATTTATTATTTTCGCAACGGTAGTATTAGAAACACTTAAAAGAACCGGGTCCTTCTATAATCAGTGCACGCGAAAATTGGACACCACATAAATCACCTTCCTCTTGTGTAGCATTGAAGTATATAACATCAAGTACACCACAATGGTACCCATTAAGTGCCAAGCCTAACCTCAGTAGAGTAGTGACGAGGTCAGGTCAGGGCCATACTGGAAATAATAGAAAACAAGGCATAAGATATACTAATATAATAAAATAACTAAGAAGTGAACAATGAGAATTTACAAAAAGATAACAACACGGGATTCAAGAAGACTACTACAACAAATGAGGAAAAACAAGATACTTACAAGTTGAGAAACAACAACAACAACACAACAAATAGAGGTAAACAACAGGGGTGCTCCCAAGGTACCACATCGTAGTCCCAAAAGTAAATATGCAACAGGGGCGCTCCCGAGGTACCGCCTCGCAGTCCCAAAAATAAATATAAAACAGGGGCATGACAGAAACCTCATCCAAAGAATGATAACCGCACAACAGAAACCTTGTAATATAATAACACTCCGCACGGCAGAAACCTCATGCCACAACTAAACAGTCATCTCAACCAAAAATCACGAAATCAACACATAACAATTGGAACAATGAAATTACAACAAGGAATCCTACAGTTAAAGAATGAATGCAAAATCAAGAAAACAGGTAATTCAACTAAGCATATTGCACAAATTACAAGTAAGAGATAAGACACGTAGACATGTGACATTAGGCTAAACATGATGGCTTCACGTGCTAGAGTAACTCAATTAAGGGAATAAAAGGAACTATTTAGCAAAAAACCGAATTTTTAACATTTAGCCCGAGTACGCACTCCTCACCTTGCGTACACGTCCTTCACGTATTGCAATTTACCATAACAGTATTAAATCTTAAGGAAAATTTCCCCCACACAAGGTTAGACAAGTCACTTACCTCAAACCTCACTCAACCAATCAATAAGAAGGCCTTTTCCTCGATTTTTTTCCAACTCCAATCGGCTCGAATCTGGCCAAAACAATTACATACTATAAATATGACTATAAGAAACTAATTTAAATAATGAAACTACGACTTTAGCAAAGAATTGAAAAATCGCTCCAAAAAGTCGACTCGGACCCACATATCGAAACCCGACAAAAATTACAAAATATGAACACTCATTCAACCACGAGTCCAACCATACCAAATTTATCAAATTCCGACATCAACTCGACCTCCAAATCTTAAATTCTTATTTTGAAATCCCTAGATCCAAATTCTCGAATTACACCTAAAAATACGTAATCTTGTCGGAATACTCGATGATATTTCAATATTATCGACTAAAAACTAGTCACAAGTGACTTACCTCAAGATTGCCATGAATTTCCTCTAAACAATCGCACCAACCGAGTGTTTAAACTCCAAAATGACAAAAATGTCGGAACCCCTCTGTTTTTAACACTGCCAGTGTATTCGCATCTGCGATACACTTGGCCGCATTTGCGCTCTCGCAGATGCGATGCTCCCCTTCGCTTCTACGGATAAAATGTCTGCTTTTGCGGACTCACTTCTACGGCGACACTGCCACTTCTGCGAAGCAGCCCTCCCTCTCACTTTCCGCTTCTGTGATCGACCCGTTGCAGGTGTGACTCCACTATTGCGGTCCACCTAAATGCTTCTACGACCACTACCTCAGTCATGCCTGGCCGCTTCTGTGAAGCCCATCTCACTTCTGCGAGCAAAATTCCGCAGGTGCGATTGCACCAAAAGGAAAAATTCCTGCTAGCAAATGCTTCAAGTCCAAATTTGATCTGTTAACCATTCGGAATCCCACCGAGGCCCCCGGGACCTCAACCAAATATACCAGCAATTTCTAAAATATCATACGAACATAGTCGAGGCCTCAATTCATGCCAAAAACAACGTCGAAATTACGAATTACGCCTCGAATCAACTTATAAATTTAAAATTTCCAAATTCTACAACTTGTGCCGAAACGTGCCAATCAATCCGGAATAACTTCAAATTTCACACACGTCATAAATGATATAGACTCGGAACCCCTAAAAGACATGGATAACACCAAAGTCCACTTCAAATCAAACTTATGAAATTCTTAAACTTTCAAAAATTCCAACCTTCCATAATATGCACCGAAATGCTCCCGGACCACCCGATACTCAACCCAAACATACGCCCAAGTCCGAAATCATCATATGAATATGTTGGAACCTTCAAATCCCGATTCTGGGGTCGTTTACTCAAAAGTCAAACCTTAGATAATTCTTCCGACTCAAAGCTTCCAAAATTAGAATTTTCCATCCGAATCAACTCTGAGTTTCCCGTAATTCAATTCCGGCCACACGTATAAGTCATAATGCTTGAAGTAAAGCTACTCAAGGCCTCAAACAACCGAATAATGCGCTAGAGCTGAAAATAATCGGTCGGGTTGTTACATTCTCCCCTACGTAAACATAAGTTCGTCCGCGAACGTGCCAAGAGCCGCTCCGAATTTGTCCAAAATCATTGTTTACACCTCGTGCACCTACCCGTGTCGCCACCATCCAGTTGAGCACATTAACTCGAGCCAGACTGAAGATATTCCCTATAACCTTAGCTAACAAGCTTTAGAACCAAATTCCAACATCCGAAATTTTCCACAAGACCGATTCTAACATACAAAAACCGCATCAATTACCAGACATTGTGCCTAGCATGACCATGCTCCTCCGCTGAAATCACACCATGCACCACATAAATCGCTTGATCACAATAACATTATCCGACCACAATAGTTGTAATTCCACTAACACGGTGCCCGCAATACACCTCATAACACATATAAGCCAGATCCAACTCTCGCAATACTGCCACGACAAAAGAGATGCGTAGAAACTCATTTCCACCTGCCGAATCAACAAATCATGGAGTCTCTTCTCGTGACAAGGACCATTACCTCATTCTGAGCTAAATAACGATATTTGCTCTTTAATATACTTTATATAGATCTGATTTCACTGATTTCAGGACCAATAATCTCGTCTCACCCAGTACAAACTGCCCAGGCAATAAGCCACCTTAAACACTGCCCAGGATTTCATACGACGCCATCGATGCGCCAACAAGCTACAACTCGAATATGATACATAAGAAAAAACAATGAACTCTGGAAAGGAACTTCCCAGCCCGCGTAACAAATAAAATGACCGAACAGATGCTATGAACCCTTCTCAGAGAATGGGAAACAAAAATACACAGAAATAAGTACATGGAACCGTACTCAACATCTCACCGTTGCGGCGTGCAACCCGATCCACACATGGTACCGTTGCAGCGTGCAACACGATCCAAACATGACAATAAATAGGGGAATACCCATCAAGACAAAATGCTTATACCTATGAAATACCGAATATCGACCACAAACATGCCAAGTGCAAAAACACAAATACAATCTTGGGGAGACATATAACACCATACGCTACAAAACCCAAGCACAACTAAGATGCGATAAATGACTTGCATCTCAAGAGCCATCCTACTCATATAACACCACAAGCTATACATAATCACAAAACATATGCGAATAATCAAGCCCTCTCAAAACCCACGTGGAACAATGGAGTATTACATAGAATAGCTGACGACGAGAATAACATCCAACGCCCGAAGATTCCTCCGCAAGTAATGCTATGCCGAACGAACACATCCGGCCTGATGTAGAGCATACATTCACATTAGACCTACCAAAAGACCTCTAGCCGATTCTAATTATACCATACTGGGCCAACCAAGAGTCCACAATTTAATACACAAAGCCTCTTACATAGGACACCATTCTCCGGTGAAACTAAAGAAAATTCCAGCTTATTCTGAACTTCTGGATCCTCCCCCCCC
>AWOL01S0014074.1:86127-98424 GCA_000715115.1 Nicotiana otophora
GCTCCTCTGAGCTTGGTACATTCTCATCAAACTGAACCGTAACCTTGATCCTCAACCTCCAATTTCAATAACTGTGGAAAATACAAACCTCAAGTTGTGGTCTAAATCGCCATAACTCTTTCGGGATCCATTTACACATAACAAAGCCATTTGAATCAAATATCTCCCAAATCAATCAAATTATGGTGGTTGTCAAGCCTGCACGTAAAACCACCAACCACATGTATAACTTCACATGTTGAAGGAACTGATCATTGCCACAATCATGCTGATTCAACCATTAGTAACCGACCCAACATCTTCAAATTTATTCTCGACTTGCCTTAGAAATAGTAATAGCTCCATTCAAAAACATAACGAACTAAATCCGCACTCATCTCGAGTGACCCCATATCACAAGACCACATCGTCTCAATACTCATCAACCATCTCATACCCTCCTCAAGCGCACAATAGCATCTCCAATTAGTGCACTCATTCTGTAAGACCTTCCGTGAATCCGAAGTTATTTCAACTTTTCCTCTAATACTATACTGTAGACCTAATGATAACATAGAGCACTCCAAGACCCTTTTATAACCCACTGCAAAAATCGATCCTTAACCACACAACGGACCCGAAATCCTTAGGCACTATACTTAAATTCTTGAACCCGCTAGGACCGTTATTGAGAGTCACCCACTCTGACCCGGTCTCGAATATAACCAAACTCCAACGCTCTGCTAGCACCTAAACATTCCCTCAAAGAAGCAATCGGCTGAATTCTTTTCCTTGTACATCATATCCAGAAGAAGCATAAACTCTGAGTCTTCCCAAAACCTGCACGTGGATCGATAAGGCAAAATATAGCACACACTCAACAAGTTCTTTGCTCGAATTACCCCTAATGTTTTCTTTTCTTAGCCATAAATGATACACCAATGCACCAATAACTAGAACCCACACAAGAAGACAACCACGCGATCCAATCGTAGAAGGTGCGCTCCCCCACTTAGCCTTAAGCTACCATCACATAATGTAGAGCCCACAACGATTTCTCCTTCTTAGTTACTATGATCTCGCACCGTTAACTCGCCAAATTTCTCGAAGTATTTTGTTAAGATTTTCATGAACATTCTAAATCATCAGCCACAATCACATATTCGACCTCTTACTGGGTAGCAAGTAGAATTCTTCGTAGAAGCTTCATCAACATCACGCAACCGCTAACCTGCTCACAGGAGATAACCTACCTATGGAATTCCATGCCGACATTTTCTAGTGGCACTACACTGGGTACAACTACTACGAAATCAGTAAACCCTCCTCAGCCCACGCTCGTCAACCGACTGTACAAGTTCGTTCATTTCCCGTTAACATCAACTGATAGTCCGATAACACATTCCAAACTCGAAGTCGTGTTGCATCCAAATCGATAATCAAGTTTTCACAACCTTCTTCATTTCAAGCAAACTCCTCCTTGCCACATTCAATCTTCCTCGGTACAGTAGCCACCATCCCAAATAAAATCCATAGACCAAAACACCTTCTATCATGATTCCCAGATCGCCCTAAACTTTCGCAAGGCAAGTGGTTTTCCTGCCACAGAATCCATATGCTACTCTGCCACTTTCACTTCAGTTAAACCACCTCCTTTTAGCAACTCCTCGACCTCTATTCTTCATAGTTTGACCTGCTAGTAATTCAACCACCGCAATACACCTTCCACATGTCCTTCCTCATTCTTCGCTGCCCAATTACTTCCCCAGATCAAAATCCATACATGTAGCACTTGAACTAATAACTTTCTACCAATTCTAAACCTCTTAGAAGATCATCTTTCTCGAGCCATCAACATTAGAAACACCAATTCGATTTCTGAAATGGCTACGCACCGCGATCTCTAACAACCGCTTCTCAGGCACCACTTTAGAACACCCTGTCCCGAAGGCAAATTGAAGAAGACCATAACATCGGCGAACCTTAATGCGTTCAAACAAGGACGGTGAGACCACATCACAAATGAAAATTCCACCACGCTCGAAAATATCAAGTCTCATTACTTTATCAACCAAGGCCTGGATATCCATAGTCTGATTGCCTTTCCTCCGTTGGAATTAAATGTCGAACACCTAAACCACACACTGAGATATCCCCTTTTCAAGTCATTCACTACCTCGACACATAGACAAGCACTCTACTATTAAACCAACACTTTGCGACAACAACACATGAACATCATAGCAATCCATGCATAGACTCAAAACTATAGGAAATACATATACTGAGCTGAAACGAAAGAACATCCTTCCACAAGGCGATGATAATAGCCTGCCCGAATATGCAAGAAAAAACATCATGCACCACATCTGCAGTACCACTACAACTCCTCGATGCCTAATCAATAAGAAGGTATTTTCCTCGATAATTTTCCAACTCCGATCGGCTCGAATCTAGCCAAAACAATTACATACTATAAATATGACTATAAGAAACTAATTTAAATAATGAAACTACGACTATAGTAAAGAATTGAAAAATCGTTCCAAAATGTCAGCTCGGGCTAACATACTGGAACTGGACAAAAATTATAAAATGTGGACGTCAATTCAACCACGAGTCCAACCATACCAAATTTATCAAATTCTGACATCAACTCGACCTCCAAATCTTAAATTCTTATTTTGAAATACCTAGGCCCAAATTCTCGAATTACACCTCAAAACTACGTAATCTAGTCAGAATACTTGATGATAATTCAATATTATCGACTAAAAAATGGTCACAAGTGACTTACCTCAAGATTCCTGTGAATTATCTCAGAAAAATCGCCCCCGGCCGAGTGTTTGAACTCCAAAATGACAAAAATGTCAGAACCCCTCTGTTTTTAACATTGCTAGTGTTTTCACATCTGCGATACACTTGACCGCATCTGCGCTCTCACAGATGCGATGCTTTCCTTTGCCTCCCAAAGATAAGCATATACGTCTCCGTACCGATCCGCGAGACTCTACTAAACCTGCTGGTGACTCATAACACCTATGAACCTAGGGCTCTGATACCAACTTGTCACGACCTCAATTTTTCCTTGTAGGATGTCGTGACGACACCTAGTCTCTAAGACTAGGTAAGCCTAACAATTATGCGGAATAACTGAATATAAAGCTGAAACTCAACTCAACCTTAACATCTAAAATAAATAAGAACTGCGATTTCAATAGTTACTACTCCCAAAACCCGGTGAAAATCAGTTACAAGCTCCAAAGAGAAAAATACTGAATATCTCTATACATCAGAGCCTAATGAGAATGAGGAAAACAACATAATAAAGATAGAGGGGGACTCCAAAGTCTACGGACGCTGGCAAATGTACCTTAAAGTTTCAACATACAGGCTAACTCACTGGTACCGGGTCTAGCAAGCAGTACTTGGATCTATAAAAAATGATGTGCAGAAGTGTAGTATGAGTACACCACAACGGTACCTACTAAGTGCCAAGCTTAACCTCAGTAGAATAGTGACGAGGTCAGGTCAGGGCCCTACTAGAAATAATAGGAAATGAGGCAGAAGATATAATAATATAATGAAGTGACTGAGAAGTGAACAATGAGAATTCACAGAAATATAACAACACGGGATTCAAGAAGACAACTACAACACGTGAGGAAAAATAAGATTCTTACAAATTGAGAAATAACAACAACAACAACAACAACAATAACAACAACAACAACAACAACAACAACACAACAAATAGAGGTAAACAATAAGGGCGCTCTCGAGGTACCACATCGTAGTCCCAAAAGTAAATATGCAACAGGGGCTCTCCCGAGGTACCGCCTCATAGTCCCAAAAGTAAATATGCAACAGGGGCGCTCCCGAGGTACCGCCTCGTAGTCCCAAAAGTAAATATACAACAGGGGCAAGACAAAATCCTCGTGCAAACAATGATAATTGCACGGCATAAACCTCATACCATAATAACACTCTGCAGGGCAGAAACCTTGTTCCACAACCAAACAGTCATCTCAACCAAAAATCACAAAAACAACACATAACAATTGGAACAATGAAATTACAGCAAGGAATCCAACAATTAAAGAATGAATACGAAATCAATAAAATATGTAATTCAACTAAGCATGTTGCACAAATTACAAGTAAGAGATAAGACACGTACACATGTGATATTAGGCTAAACATGATGGCTACACGTGCTAGAGTAACTCAATTAAGGGAATAAAAAGGAACTATTTAGCAAAAAACGGATATTCAACATTTAGCTTGAGTACGTACTTGTTACCTCGCGTACACGGCCTTCACATATTATAATTTGTCATAACAGTACCAAATCCTAAGGGGAATTTCCCCCACACAAGGTTAGACAAGTCATTTACCTCAAATCTCGCTCACCCAATCAATAAGAAGGCATTTTCCTCGATATTTTTCTAACTCCGATCGGCTCGAAGTTGCCTAAAGGTGCTAAAGGACTCTTCCTGATGGATAAATGGCAAATGCCCACTCTTAGAATTAGATATGAAAAATGTAATTTTTTTTGTTAGTTAAACATAGAAAAAGGAGGGGATAATCAATTTGTTTTTGTCCATAAATCCCCTCCTCATCCATATCTTACTAGTTAAGTTTACATTATGCAATGCATTGTAATTGGAGGTTAGGCCAAGCCCCCTCCAAACATTGTTTTGTTTTTGTTGGAAGTTGAATATATCCAAAAAATAAAATAAAATTAGGATAGTATTATGGAAAACAAAATGAAATAAAACTAAGAAAACTCTAATACTAAGAAAAATAGCATTTGAGACAGAACTTCTTTTTTCTTTTTTTAGTAATCACAAAATTAACAGAATGCACCTAATAATAGTCATATATTGGTGAACACCAAAGGATGTCGCCAACATTTATATATTTGTGAGTAATGGCGTTTATGAGTATTATAGGCAGTACTGGCGTGGGGGTAATAGACATTAGAATGGAGTAGGAGGGGGTATAGTTAGCATGAAGAGGCATGGAGTTAATAATGCAAATGAACATTCACAAATAATTATGTTCATAATACTCCTCTATAGATGTCTATGCATTAAAAATATGCCTCATTAAAGTATTACGTACAAGAAAAATATCCTGGTGGATGAAGAATATGTGATGGAATATTGTCTCGATAAAATCATTACTCGGAAAAATCCAGTGGAAAATATCCTTGGTAGAGATGTGCATATTTACTCTCCCTAGGGAAGTAAATCATTACTCGGAAAAATCCAGTGGAATATTGTCTCGATAAAAGGTTAGGTTTTCACGTTTTTCCTTTGGACTGATCTTGAGTTAAGTATGTTGTATCATGGTGGGTGTTTGAGAAAGCCCAGTATGCTTCTTGACTCCCTTTCACGAGAAAATTGGGGAGATAGATTCATTCAGTATTGGCTAAGCATGCACCAGTTTTCTCTGCTTGAGTCATTTAAACTATTTTGCTGTATGTTCTTTATCGAAATATTAGTTGGTCGATCTGCAAATATGGCTGTGCCAGGGACACTAGGAATTTCTCATATTTGCCGGGAAGTTCAGAAACAACCAATTGGGAGGTATCAATATGAAGAAAACATCAGTATTCTTGTTCTTAAACTGAGCTGGAGAGCAATCCGTTGGAACAAGCAATACATGTGCCAGTTGGGTGTTAAAATTGTAGATTGAGCCATTATTTCTCAAGTTATGAAATAAAACTAAGAAAACACTAATACTAAGAAAGATAGCAAGATTTAAAAAAAAAAAAAAGATAGCAAGATATTGAGACCTAAGTTGCTCGGACACAGGTGCGGGTGTCCCACACGAGTACGGATCTAGAGGTTAGATCCTTCGAGATGTAAATTCTAAGATCTGGGGATACGGATCCTAGCACAAATACGGGTGCGGGAATCCTAGCTAAAAACAATTCAAAAAGTTATTAAAATAAAAATATCTCCAAATTATGAGCAATTTTGTGGAATACTTTCGTATAGCTTGTAAAGTGTGAATTTCTTTTTTATTCTCAAGTTGTAGATAAGTAAATGATTGATTTACTAGATAATATATGCTATTTTTTCAAAGTTACCCTAGTTTTGGTTTTGATTTCGGGAATCAAATTGTATCTCGTCTTGAATTCTTCCGTCCGTCGATGTCAAAATACCCAAAATTGTTTGACTAGATCCGGTACGAATCCTATATCCACACACATACTAGTGTTGTGTTGACACGGATGAGGCATCTAAACTGCTGTGTCGGAGCAATTTAGATTGAGACAGAACTATGTTTTTTTCCCTTTTCTAGTATTCACAAGATTAACCGAATGCATCTAATAATAGTCATACATTGCTGAACGCCAAAGGATGTCGCCAACATTTATATAGTTGTGAGTAATGGCGATTATGAGTATTATAGGCACTATTAGGCAGTACGAAAAAGGGTTGTGATAAGAAACGCTCAATTTTTCGCGCTCTTGCTACGAGTAAACGATCCTCTTCAGATAATTCGTCCAATCCAAGGATAGCTATAATGTCCTGAAGTTCTTTGTAACGTTGTAAAGTTTGCTTAACTCTTTGGGCGGTTTCGTAATGTTCCTCGCCAACGATCCGAGGTTGAAGCATGGTTGACGTTGAATCTAAAGGATCTACTGCTGGATAAATACCTTTGGCAGCCAATCCTCTTGATAGTACGGTAGTAGCATCTAAATGTGCAAATGTCGTAGCAGGAGCAGGGTCGGTCAAATCGTCTGCGGGTACATAAACTGCTTGAATAGAGGTTATGGACCCTTCTTTGGTAGAAGTAATTCTTTCTTGTAAAGAACCCATTTCGGTACTCAGGGTGGGTTGATAACCCACAGCGGAAGGCATTCTACCCAATAAGGCCGATACTTCGGATCCTGCTTGGACGAAACGGAAGATATTGTCAATAAATAGAAGTACGTCTTGCTCATTAACATCTCGGAAATATTCCGCCATAGTTAGGGCAGTCAAACCAACTCTCATACGAGCTCCCGGCGGTTCATTCATCTGACCGTAAACTAGGGCCACTTTTGATTCTGCAATATTTTCTTCATTAATCACTCCAGATTCTTTCATTTCCATGTAAAGATCATTTCCTTCCCGAGTACGTTCACCCACTCCGCCAAATACGGATACGCCCCCGTGAGCTTTAGCAATATTGTTAATCAATTCCATAATAAGTACTGTTTTACCCACTCCAGCTCCCCCGAATAGTCCGATTTTTCCTCCACGGCGATAAGGGGCTAAAAGATCTACTACCTTAATTCCTGTTTCAAAAATAGATAATTTTGTATCCAACTGTATAAAGGCGGGCGCAGATCTATGAATAGGAGACGTTGTACTAGTATCTACAGGCCCTAAATTATCAACAGGCTCTCCGAGCACGTTAAAAATTCGTCCAAGAGTCGCTCCCCCGACCGGAACACTTATAGGAGCTCCTGTGTCAATCACTTCCATTCCTCTCGTTAGACCGTCTGTAGCACTCATAGCTACAGCCCTAACTCGATTATTTCCTAATAATTGCTGTACCTCACAAGCCACATTAATTGGTTGACCAACACTATCTCGACCTTGAACTACCAGAGCGTTATAAATATTCGGCATCTTGCCCGGGGGAAAGGCTACATCTAGTACCGGACCGATTATTTGGACGACACGCCCCGGTTTTTTTTTTTCAAGCGTGGAAACCTCAGAACCAGAAGTAGTAGGATTGATTCTCATAATAATAAAATAAATATGTCGAAATGTTTTTGCAAAAATTATCGAATTCAAAATAAATGTCCGCTAGCACGTCGATCGGTTAATTCAATAAAATGGGAATTAGCACTCGATTTCGTTGGCACCATGCAATTGAACCAATCCAATTGTTTACTTATTCACTGAGACTGAGTGAATTTGCAAGCCCACCCAACCTATTTTAATTTTAAAATCTCAAGTGGATGAATCAGAATCTTGAGAAAGTCTTTCATTTGTCTATCATTATAGACAATCCCATCCATATTATCTATTCTATGGAATTCGAACCTGAACTTTATTTTCTATTTTTATTACGATTCATTATTTGTATCTAATTGGCNCCCAGCGGTTCATTCATCTGACCGTATCTCGTGGGGGTTATAGACATTAGAGTAGAGTAGGAAGGGGTATAGTTAGCATGAAGAGGTGTGAAGTTAATAATGCAAATGAACATTCACAAATAATTGTATCCATAATACTCCTCTATAGATGTCTATGCATTAAAGAATATGCCTCGTTAAAGTATTACAAGAAGAATATCATGGTGGATGAAAAAGAATACCTAATTCTTTATAGAATATGTGATGAAATATTGTCTCGTTAAAATCATTACTAGGAAAAATCCTTGGCAGAGATGTACATATTTACTCTCCCTAGTGAAGACATCAATTAAGATTTATGAGTCGTTGCATTCCAATTTCATACACTAGGTTCGTAATACCTGTAGTGGGAAGATCCAGAGTAGATCAGCACATACAATAGGAAGTGCATTGATAAGAAAATCAACAAGATAGTCACTTAAGCGAATCTGTTGAACAAAAATCTCATTTTTCCTGTAAATACTATCAATTTTTGACAAAAATATATCTCCTCATGTCTTCTTTGTTGAATCCTACCATCAGCTGATATATGCATATAATATATATCATCTTTATACAATATAGTTGGTTCTTTCTTGCTAGGTAGGCTACATGCACAATGAATTATTGATCTCAACAAGACATTCTCAGCTTCTCTTATGAATCGCTAATGTTCTTTGTACGACTGAAGTAGTAGATTCTAGTTTTATATAACACCATAAAATAGATGCACCTCCACATATAATAATAACTGGTATGCTGATACTGAAAATATATGTCATGTTTTAGATGTACATTCTTAGCATGATTGTTTGACTCTGGAGTATATTTAGTGCTATTTGACATATATAAAATGTTGTTTTATGTTTTTAGTAGCATTGAAGCTGAAAAGGATGAAAAGGCAATCAAAACTCAACCGAATGGTCAAAAGATGCTGAAGTTCTGCGGGCGGAACAGGACATGCTCCTAGTTCGCACATAACTGATCCGAGAGCTGATCGAACGTCAGGTATATATGAAGATTCCACTGTCGCAGGTGCCCAAGACAAGTTCTCTACCGTATGCAAATTAAAGTTCAGAGCAGAAAAATTGGACCATTGCTACCGCAAGCGGGGAAGTCTAGTTCCAAACGTGCACACAAAAAAATATCAGAGAGGTGCAAAATAACTTTTGCTACTGCTGTTGGTGAACTTTAGTTTCTGTGGCCACACTACTCCAGTTCCTGCCCGCTCGATCATCAAGGAACACGTACGGAAGATCTGCAGGCGGTGCTAGCATGCCCCGGTGCACACATTCTGGCGGCAAGCCTTCTTAATTAGTCAAAAACAAATATGGTAAGTCTAAGTCAAAATCTAGACAAGGTGGGTTGCTCTGATGGTAAGCACCCTCCACTTCCAACCAAGAGGTTGTGAGTTCGAGTCACCCCAAGAGCAAGGTGGGGAGTTCTTGGAGGGAAGGATGCCGAGGGTCATTTGGAAACAGCCTCTCTACCCCAGGGTAGGGGTAAGGTCTGCGTACACACTACCCTCCCCAGACCCCACTAGTGGAATTATACTGGGTTGTTGTTGTTGTTGTTGTAAGTCAAAATCTAGATACCAATGTAAGGCTCTATTTTGGAGGACGACTTCGGAAAGGATGTTAGACATTTAGAGAGTTTATTTTCCTACTTTTCTTAGGTTAGTTTATAGAGGATCAACCCTAGTTTTTGTTGGAAAAAATAATCCCGTTCAGGAATAATATCCACGAGAAATAATAATAAAACAAGAGAGTAACAACGACATCAACTCTTTTAATAGGTAAAATACAATACCCGAGTGGAGCAATATAACCATTATAATATTACAACTTAGTAGTGTCAAGACAACTATAATCTTGAAAGAAATAACACTCTTTAATTAAAACACCTCACTACAATATTTCTCACACTCACTATTTATCTCACAGACTACAATCTGTGGATTACTCTCTCTAACTTCTATTGCTTCTCTCTTATTTTGGTGTGATTGAAATGAAGAATGGAGGCCTCTATTTATAGTAAGAGATGCCATTCAACTACTACAAAGAAGATGTCTTGTTGTTGATTTAGTCCTATAATTTTTCAACAAAGTTAGGCACCTCCCATTTTTTTCAACAAAGTTATTAACAAAATTAGGCACCTCCCATTTTCTTCAACAAAGTTATCAACAAAGTTAGGTGTCTCCCATTTTGTTTCTTTATTTTTCTTTAATATGAGCCCCGCAAATCCCTCCCTTAATTTTGATTTTTCTTTTTCATTCCAAGACTTGATCTCAATCTCTGAAAATCCTCAAACTTAAGAGGTTTTGTAAAGATATGTGCAGCCCGATCATGAGAGTTCACATATTTGAGCTTGACTTCCTTCTTGGCAATGCACTTTCTGATGAAGTGATATCTTGTATCTATATGCTTGCTTCGATCATGATACACCGAATTTTTGGCGAGTGCCTGTGCAGATTTGTTATCAATACAAATCTCAATACAAATCTCTGTAGCTTCAATTTGTGGCAAACTGAGCTCCTTCAATAATCTTCTTAGCAAAATAGCATGACAGGTACATGATGTTGCTGCTATATTTTCGACTTCACAAGTCGAGAGAATAACTATGGACTGTTTCTTTAAACTCCAAGAAATAACAAAATCACTCAAAAAAAACACAAAGCCAGTTGTGCTTTTTCTATCATCAATATCTCCCGCATAATCACTATCACAAAATCCCATAAGATTGAAATCATTAGAAGAAGAATAAATAACCCAAAGTAGATCATACCTTTTAGGTAACGAAGAATTATTCTAGTGACTTTCAAATGGGTGGAGGTAGGAGCTTCCATGAAGCGACTTACTACTCCAACTGCAAAGAGTATATCTGGCCTGATACAAGTCAAGTACCTCAAACGTCTCACAAGACTTTTGAAAAATGTGGGATCTACATTTTCTCCTTCATCAAAATTGGACAATTTTGTCCCACTCTCCATCGGTGTGTTCACGGGTTTGCAATCGAGCATGTTGAACTTCTTCAAGATCTCCTTTGTATAGCTTTCTTGAGAGATGAAAATTCCATCCTCCATCTGCTTCACTTCTAGGCCTAAGTAGTATGACATGAGCCCTACATCTGTCATCTCGAACTCACGAGACATATCTTTCTTAAAAGTTTCAAACATACTTGGGTTATTACCTGTGAAAATAAGATCATCAACATAAAGACAAACAAGTAAGATATCTCCATTAGTATGAACTTTAAGATAAAGAGCATATTCATGGAGACAACCAGTAAACCCATTGTCTTGAAAATACTTGTCGATGCAACTATTCCATGCTCGCGGGGCTTGTTTTAATCCATATAAAGCTTTTTTCAACCGCAACACTTTATCTTCATGGTTTTTGACTACAAAGCCCAATGGTTTTTCAACATAGACTTCTTCTTTAAAGTAGCCATTCAAAAAAGCTGACTTGACATCTAGTTGATGGATCTTCCACTTCATTTGCGCCGTCAAAGAGATAAGCAAACGAATTGTCTCCATGCGGGCAACACGTGCATAGACTTCTTTATAGTCATTGCCTTGCCTTTGCTTGTAGCCTTTAGCCACAAGTCGTGTCTTGTATCTCTCCACATCTACATTAGTATTCTTATTTGCCTTGTATATCCATTTAACTCCAATTGCTCGATGACCCTTGGGAAGTGTTGTTAACTCCCAAGTGTTGTTCTTCTCTATTGAATCGATCTCCTTCTGCATGGCTTGTCTCCACCTTTTGTCTTCAACAGCTTCATCAAAGTTCATTAGTTCACTATCAGCAAAGAGATAATATAAAAAATTAAAATTAGTAACTTCCTCTGTGTCCTCATAGAGCTCTTGAATACTCATTGTCTTTTGCGGTTGTTCATTTGAACTTTATTGAGAAGAGGGAGATACAACATTTGTTGGAGAAGGAGGTAGAGTAGTATCCTGCACAGGTTCCACGGTCTCTGGTTCTTCTTCATCACCAAAGTATGGAAGAAAATCATATGAAGTTTCTTCCTGAGCTTCCGAGTTTCATGCCAATTCTTCATCAAATTCAACATCGCGACTTACCACCATCTTGCCGCTAATTGGGTTGTATAGCCTGTAGACTTTTGAACTCGTATCATAGCCAACAAACACATGCTTGACACTTCGATTGTCAAGCTTCGCTCTCCCTTGA